>JAOUQW010009248.1:0-12451 GCA_028565825.1 Olivaichthys viedmensis
TGTGTGTGTATGTGTATATGTATATATATATATATATATATATATATATATATTTGTACAGTACAACAAAATGCTTTTCTTCGCATATCCCACCTAGGAAGTTGGGGTTGAGAGCGCAGGGTCAGAATTGGTAGTTGAGGGTTAGGGGCCTTGCTCAGGGGCCCAACAGTGTCAGCTCGGCTTTGTAGGGATTTGAACTCAGCTCTCCAATAACTAGCTCTTAAACCTGATCCACCACTGCCTCTTCTAATTGAAACTAACTCGTACTACGGTTTAACCCATTTTTGCTCAAAGACTTCGGCTGGAAATTGTCAATATGTTCTGACAAAACAATATCCATTTTGTAGCACTGCCTATCCAACCAACATCTTACGTTTTTTAACATTTATCACTTCAATTAATAATTTCTCCCCAAAAGCTCATATACATCCACAATTTATTACTGTAGACTGAATCAGGTAGAAACAATGTTTTAAGTCCAAACCCTTTCATGCGAGAGCCAATTTTCTTTATGTAATTTTTCAGTCCTTGGTCCAAAAGGGTTGTAAATTAAACATGTAAAATTGCACCAAACACTTAAAGTACAATAAGAAAAGTTGACGGTGTAGCCACACAGTTTTTGACCAATTTTGATTTCATTTTCAGATTTGTGTTCAGTGGAGCTCTAAAAACAGGTGGAAATGTGAAAATTCCTGTACAAATGGCTTAATATAAAACTCCAACTGCACAAACTATTTGCTGTAGACGCTGGCCTTCCAAATTATTAATCAAACATATTGATCAGTAGCACAACAAGCAGTGATGTTTAATACAAACACACACGATTTTCCAGATTATCCATTTAGAGGAGCCTCCATTCTGTTGAGAAGGATGTGCTGCTGTGCTGTATCTTCTCCTAAATAATTGGATTTCCATACAGTTGGGGAAGGCTTGTATCCCACCGGAGCTACTAAATGATTCCATTACAGAAGAGTGCCCGGACCTCTTATTTCCGACTCTATTAGAGTGAAGACAACCCAGAGGGAACACAACACCTGCGATACAAAAACGCAGACTCAATGCGGCTGTACTCGTGAAGCCCTTATACGCAGAAACAAAAGGGAAAAAACAAGTAAGCAACAGCAATCACTCAGAAACCTTGAACCCTTTTGCAGTTAGAACTGTGTGATTAAGATAGAAGTGCTATATATGATTTCTGGAGAGATTTTCAGAATCAGAAATTCAAACTTTTACTGCATGTTTTACCTGGATTAACTGTGGTTAAAATATTTCAGTAAATTGAGGGCTTGGTGACATTTGACTTTACGGGAGAACCAAAACAAACTGGCCATATTTTGGTACTTTTAAGTTTTGATCATTTAGAGAGATTAACAGCTTTCAATTGATATCTATAATTGTTTTTCTCCCAAAATGTCACCCTTGGTGCCAAGCTGCTGAAACAGTAACAGTGCGCTTGAAACGGAAACACCTGGGGTTGTTGTAAAAGTGTTTGATTTGTCAGACTACCTAATTTGACTGTTTGCTCTCAAAGCCATAATCTTAAATTGGATAGCACAAAGTGAGTCATTTAATAAATGGCACTCTCTACAATACAAATGTGATGCAGTAGGTGTAATGCTGAATATTATGCATGACTTCTGGTCTTTCACAATTAACTAACAAAGTGCAAAAGTTGTGATTTTAAACAACTATACGATTTATAAAGTGGGTTTATTTTTATGGAGTCATTGCTTGGGGGAAATAACTTCAGCACTTGACTCAGCCATCTTTGTGCTACCACTATGGAATGAAACAATTTCAGTTCAACCAGCATTGCTGTTTTAGCTGCAAGATATGCAGGTGGTAGTAACTGAAGCATTGCTAAAAAATGCTGGGAGCTGATTATTGAATTAAACGCTGAGGTGCTCAGGACCTTTATTCTCTAGTCCGCCACCTGCAGCATTAGGTCCCTGAGAAACCCATAAATCCACCGAAACAAAGACTGCCAGCACTGGTCCATAAACAACAGACACATAAACAACGTGACAGCATTGGCCAGCAGAACACGTCGCTATCAGTACAGGTCACAAATAAAGGCACGCATTCATGATGAAATGTTTTCGTCCAGACAGGCGAGCCATACCCTATTCTCAATAAGGATTGACAGTGCTACATGTCATGCTGTTGTTCATTATTTATACTGCACAGGCCTCAGACCAAGACAATAGCAACAGGGTTAGGACACCGTGACCCCAACATCAACGTACATTTGGAATTTATGTATACGTTTATGGAGCTTATGGCTCACATGCTGTCTAAATAAATATATAAAATAACAGATACATTAAGGTAATTTAGATTAATTTAGTACACTTCAACAGTAAAATGTCTGGGTGCATAAATCTAGACAACACAGGCACACAACTTTACCCCTAATAATCTAATTAGCCCTTAAATCTGCCAAACTAAGAAAGACTCGGGTTCTTATTCATCTGACATTTATATTGACTTAATATAGCATTGTTTTTTTACAGTCAGCAAATTTTAAATAAAACTGTAATATAGAACTTAATGATCCTGGGATAAAAATATTTCTCTGAAAGCTGAGATAAATCTCAGACCCATGATGTTTGTTTTCTTCTGACATGAAAGCAAAAAAATTGACAGAAAAGTAAAATAAAGCAGTGACACTGTCTAGATCTAATCTCATTCCTCATATTTCCTAGCAGAATGTAGAATAGTCTGATATCCTAATGCTGTTCTCTGAACTGTAAAGATAAGCATGCGTGTGTGACCCCTTTTGGTAAAATAAATAGCGAAAGCCCTTCCCCCATATTTTTATGTCAGTCACTCAACCTCCCAGCATGGCAGATCTATTGTACCTGTGTTTTATTGTAGCCTAGTTTTTTTTTATAACAGTGCATTAGCGCTCACAGAGGCACAGGGAACAGGGAGAGCTCTTGCACTCTCACACATCCCCTCCGAAAAATGAGTGAGCTGCAAACTGTCCTAAATCCTCCAAGTCCATTGTGTCTTACACAAACGAGCAGTGTAGGATGGAAATACAATCCAAGTTAGGGAGTGAAAAGATTAAGTCCTTGGACAGGAAGACGGCCACACTAATGCTAGCTATCTTTTTAAGCAGCAACCCTCCTGGTAGCACTCAGACAACAGGGCCAAAGCAGCCAGGGGAGGATCTAATCTCTTAAGCTATAACTCACCCCCAGTCTTGTCCCTTCCCTAAGCCATTCAGCCCAGTCGAGTCATCACCCCTGCGGTAGGCCAGATCCTGAGAGACTGCATCTAAAGAGTCAGCTCAGCCTTAGCACCGAGTCTGATGAAGCTTACACATCGTCATTAGTGCTTTATAGGCCACAGACATTTATAGTTCAAGAAAATCCCATTTAAACTCGAATGCTCCAGCACAGAATACTAGGTGAGAAAGTATCCGAGTTCATGTACACGAGTTCCAAATATGCGTGAAGTAATTAAAACACTTTTATAAAGCTTTATTATCTATATTATTTATAGCTTTATATATGACTAAGTAATATCATTTATACATAAACATCAATTCATTCATCTTCTGTAACCACTGGTCAGGACAACGATGGATATGGAGCCTATCCAGAAACATTGGACGCAAGGCAGGAATACACTCTGGATTGCAAGGCAAAACACACACACGCACACGCACACATTCACACCTAGGGGCAATTCAGAGTAGCCAATCTAACTACCGACATGTTTTTGGGAGGGTGGAGGAAACCGAAACGCTCGTGGGGAAACCCACATGGACAACACCTGTTACCAAGGTCTCATGTTTGCATGTATCAGTGTCAGAATCCACATAAACAAGTCTGTTTGAGATTACTTAACTTGACATAGTTTGAGGCAAGTGTGTGATTATATAGCCATGCAATTTGTCTGATGCTAAACTGGTAGCTATAAGCTTCCCTTACTTGTTAGCAAAATTTGCCTTGTAGCTCCAATGCAAATCTAAGGAATCTTGGCTGATTAACAAAATTTGGAGTAAGTGGAAAATTGTGTACGTTTAATTTTTTGGCTGAACTGTTCCTTAAATCTGCATACTGTACATTACACTATATATCAAATAAACTATGCAAACTGGGTCTGTTATGTTGATATGCCTGTTAAGGAGAGTAGGAGGTTGGAGCTTCCATTCTTTTCAGCCTCTGCCCATGTGGCTCTGTCTTAAATTTTACTAAGCTGATAGATTGCTTTTACAGTTGGCTGCATCTCACTGAGCTTTATTATAGCTGCTGGTTGACAACTTTTTAAAGAACCTCATTTCATTTTTACAGTTTCTTTTACACCTCTTGGTTCTAAGTGACCTGTAATGCATGCAGTATATGATGGATGCTTTGCTTCAGTATATTTGCATTTTGCAAAGTCTGTTTTTCTCATTTTCAGAGGTAAGACTTGACCGAGTTACTCGGACAGAGTGATGAATGTCAGGATGTCAGGAGAAAATAAGCGGTGCTGGGGATTGATTAGGATTATTGGATTTGAGTGGGTGTAATCATGTTTTGTTCACTGACTACCCATGACACTGCAGTGTCTTCCTGCTCATTACAATCCATCTAAGTAAAGCAATTGAGGTGCTGTGAAGAGGGAAATCGGGTTTAATTCATTGGTATAGCTTCTCTCTGGCTCCTGAGCATAAGGTAGGCCAGCATCTACAAGGACTTGTAATCCTTGTAATCCTTAAATAAAAAACAGTTTGATATGGATGTGCAACCTGATATATAAAAGTGGTGGTTTTTTTTGTTTTTGTTTTTTAGAGCACAGCATATGGTGCTTAGGGATATCTTGCTCATACAGGCAAATTCAGCTCACAGTCAGCCCCAATTTGAGGCACCACTGCAGTGATGTCTGAATTTAGCCTACTTGCACTGCAACGGCCTGCAGTGAGCCTTGATTGGTTGGAGTTAGCTCTAACAGAAGCAAAAAAGCTTGGATGTCAGCATTATCCCCCAATGTCTGGTCATCAATTCTGTGCCATCGATTCTCTGCAGTTATATGATTCGTTAGAAGGATCTTGAAATGAAGGCTTGCATTTGAAATGATCTCCTACTACCCTGAAGGGAGACCTGGTGTCACAGTTGAGGGTTTATTCAGAACAGGTCATTAAAACAGCCCACGATATTTGTGACAGGCTGGTGGGTGGACGGTGGAGATGAGGGGCGGGGGGTGCAGGGTCAACGTCACAGGGGGCTTTCACTGGCCTTTTAAAAAAAAATTAAATAATAAGTTGATGCCTGTTGATCTTTTGAGCTACGTTTGGTGGAATAGGGCTTAATTTGTGTGCGTGTGCCGCTCTGAATTTGCTGCCACTCTGTCACTGATGTTTTAACTGTATTTAGTAAAGTTAGCAGTGGGTCAATTGCTAGAAAAATGGACAGAATGCAAAATTCTGCATTGACAGTGATAATATGGTTATGATTTGTTGGTGGAGATGGTGAGGCACTGACACTGTGTTGCATCAATACATTACAATGCACACAGTATACAGCCAATGCATACAGTATACGCACCATCAAGATGTGTTGGTGTGTACGTGTGTGTGTGTTGGTTGTGCACAAAGCCTGTTTCTCAATACAGTTCTACTTCACTGATTCATTTGTTAAACAGCAATCTTTGCCCCTACCCCCTGTGGGAAGCCTAAAGCCATCACTGCTGCACTGTTGCAGCCCGGTACCGTCTACGGCCTGGTGGTTTGGGAATCTCTGGTCTACAAAACAATATTCAAAATTGTGTGTGTGTGTGTGTGTGTGTGTGTGTGTGACTGACTGACCCTCCAAAAGGAGACCTAGACTATGAGTGACTGAACAGGGAAGAGAGAGAAAGAAAGAGACGATGCAGGGATAAAGAACTAAAACACTGACCTCACCATATTTCTTCCATACCGAGATATTCTGTTGTCTAACATGTTCTCCATGTTACATCAGATTCAAGCCTGACCTATGCAACAAACCATCATGCCTTGAACAAATCTATGCACCTCTCCATGCTCTTGTGGTGCGGCACATATTCCTTCCAAAATGAGGCTTTAGGCTGCTTGTTAGCGACTGCTGCTGCCTGCTCCAATGACTGAATTATAACTGCCTCTGATCAGGGACCCTAGATGTAGGTCACTACTAGAATCAGACTAACGAATGTATGTCAAAGTCTGCAGCGTGCTTTAACAGAGCAGATAACCTCTAGGGTGGATGCTTTTTCTTTAACTGCTTCTAAACTTTCTTTTACAGGCACAGGAAATTCTAGTCTCTCTGTATGTAGATGGAATTGTAGAGAAAGCAAATGAGAGGAGAGGAGAGGTAATGAGAAAGTAATAGTTCCAGGATAATGTGAGCATGAGCTTTTAGAAATGCAAATGTAAGTGTACATTAGGCTACACAGCAATTATGCTACACCACAAAGAATGACAACTGATATTTCGTCGCCGTCCAATGAAAAACATGTATCTCCAAAATTCCAATTTTAAAGGAAACCGAAAAAACACTTTTTCTTATCATTAATCATACACAATAAATCCGAAATTGACGGTGTGATTTGTCAGCTTTTCATTGCTCATTAAGATGTTAACTGCTGTGGGGTAGATGGAGGTTTTCGCCCACATTCCATATATGATAAAAAGTTTTAAAAAACTCCAAAGTGGAGATGCATGTTTTTCATTGGACATCAACGAAATGTACAATTTTGTTCATTTCTATAACAGATACAGTAACCAAGGTCATAACAGCATGATTTCACAGTTTTATTCAAAGTATATTTTAACCTGACAGTATTACCATTGGAAACAAGTTGGAGAAAACACTGACAGCTTACTGTGATTCTTATCAGGAAAACATCCGGCTGCAGTCGGGACTCTAGTGGAATGTGTGACGTAAATCCATTATGAAATCCCAGAAGTTAACTGTCAAGACCTGTGCAGCCGTTACCATGGCAAATTTGAGAGGTTGTGGGTGTGATTGTGTAGTTGCGAAAGAGATGGAGATAAAAAGAAAAAAAGAAAAAGGTCCCTAAGAAACAAACTCTTTCTTGGCGATTAAATTTGTATGTATCAGGAGGGTACAGACTGGCATCAATGCGGAAAAGTGAGTACTCAATTTCCTTATACCACCTCTATTAATCGCTGTTAATTATAAATAACATCACAGTTAGGGTGTAGGCTTTATTTAGCATCTTGTTATACTTCTTCAATTATTATATGTTGTAGCTACCTGCTACAACAATGTTCATTTTGTTTTTTGCATTTACAGTTGCTGTAGATTATTCATGTGCTTCTAATGTTAACATGACAAATAATGTGAGGGACGATTTATGCGTTTAAAGTCCGTTGTTGTATTCGGATGTATTTAGACGTGAACCGTTGTTTGGTTAGCTAGCTAGCAGTAACATGGTCAACCCATATCTTTTAATTAAAGTGCTAGCTGCAATGTTTTAGCTAGTTGCAAACGTGGTGATAGTTGCTAAATGTGTGTTTGTTCTGTTTCAGACCTGTGAGAAACACATGTACATTGTGATAATACTTCTTTGAAATAACATGTTTTTTAGAAACCTTACATTTCTGAGTTTTCCACACATGACCACTTAAACTGCTGCTGTTGTGATTAGTTGACCATTGCATCATGACTAAGACAGCAGGGCAAACACTGCTATCTATTACTGATCATTACGAAGCTAAGCAGTCCTTCCACAGGGTTCCTCCTCGGAATTTATAGGTATTTATTTGAAGGTAATTCTGTTCATAGATATGAAAAGATAAATTCCCCATTTGGCTAAACCTGACACATCAACGGCAGATGCCATCATTGAGAAGGCAACTTTCCAAGTTGAGTTCATTGACATGAATTACACATTTAGAGTGTCAACTAAAATTTTCTCTAAAAATGCCTTACTGTGCAGGATTTGGATGCAGGAATGGCCGACACCTCAAAACAAGAGAATCACTTTTTACAGGTGAAAGCTCTGTCAATATGTGCGTTTTCATTTTATGAGGACCTTTATGCAGGAGTTATGACAGGTTTATAGCTGCTGGCTAGGAGAGTGTACAATTTAAATTACTGTTTAGTGCTGTTTTCCTTCTCCTAGCCAATGTTCTTAATATTTGGTAGTATGTGTGAAGTTCAGTAAGAGTAGTTTGTGGATTCGCGATTGAGTACTGTTGACTTCGATTGACTGATATGTACATCATGATGTAACTTACAATAGCTTAGCAATAGCAATAGGTTAGCTTACACTTTGTGATTTTATGTCATTCACATTTATTTTTGTTAATATTCCTATCATATGAATTAAAAAATAATGAACACAAAGTATGTTACAGGGCAGATAATCTCTCTACAGACTGGTATTGGTTTCCAATCAAATCTGGCCCCTTTCAGTATGGCGGACGTGTGGACTGTGACGTCTCTGCCGGCATCTGCAAGTAACACAAACTACACTTCCCAGAATCCCCAGCACAACCCTGCATCACATGATCCATCACCTGACCCACTCCCATATTCTAACTCACCGGATTGCTGATCACACTCACCTGTTGACAATCAGCCTATCACCCTTTATAACCCGGACTCATGGCCAATTTTTGCGAAGTCTTGTTTGTGCCATAGCCTACAGGTCTGTGTGGGTGACGGCGGGCTGATTTAATTGTTATGACCTTGGATTATCCCTTTGTTTATGCTTGCTTGGCTTTGCCCTTTTTTTACCTCGGCCTATCTTGTTTGGTTATTTCTGGTTTGTTTGACCCCTGCCTGTTTGACTACGCTATCTGCCTGTGTGATTTGGATTTGTCTGCCTGGCTAATAAACAACTTATTTTTATCCTACCCTGCTTTCGTCTCCGCTGCCTTGTCAGTGTATGACATGGACGACTCGCAGTAGCTCGCATAAGCTACTGTTTTCCTATATCTAAGATTCTATTCATTTCCAGATGCAGCATTCAATTGTGCTTGTTGGATCAAGCTTTTGAGATGAAGAGATGCACCACATGTTGCCATCTTTATCACTGGCCAAAATTCAAACCATCTACAAGTGTTACTGTATTGGTGCTTCAGATTATGGTTCACATTTATGTCATGTAAAACTACTGCTGGTCTTCTCCATGCGGACATCTGTAGGTGCAGTTGATCCTGAAAAGAACATCTCTCGCTGACTAAACCCCTGGTTAGTGGGTGAGAGGGCTGGGTTTGATGGAGAGGTATGACAGGTAATCATGATTTTTTAAAGTTGTGACAGAAAAGCCATGTTTTATTTGTGTTTAATATCGCAGGGCTTGTCAGTGCAGGAACATGGGCTAGATTGTAGGATTTTCATAATAGCAGGACATGGATGTAGTAATGGTATAACCCAGACCTTTAGAATACCTGTTATGGTTACACATAATGAGTCACACATTTAGCACAGCTCTATACATTGCCCTTGAGCCACCATTTTCATACATAGTTGTGAGTCATTTATGCGGTTCCCTGCTAAAGCAGCACACATGTTGGAAATGACTAAAAAGGTAATTGTGACTAATTCTTTTTTTTAGGGGCTTCCAAGTCATTTAGGCTAAAATGGCACACCTTAGATGGTTTTTACTACTTCTGGAAAATTTTATCTTTGACCAGTCGGCAGCCGTCTGCTTGGAGAAAGAAGAATTTATGCACAGCCATGTCAGTGTTGTGGTTCAGATTATCATGGCATAGTAGAGAATTACGAGAGAGGAGGCGCAGGCTCTTCTGTAAAGAGTCAGCTTGTCCTCAGCCTGTCCAGGAGAAGGGATGAGGCCATCCAGGTTAGAAAATTTAACTTTTAAAATCAGCCACTTAACCATATGCCTTTTCTACTCCAAGTACATGCCCAATATTTTGTTTATTACAGCCAGAGGAGAGGTCTGGAGAAGGAGTGGTTCCTGACAGTCAGGCAATGCTACATTGCCACAGCTGTGCATTACATAACGTTGGTTGGTTTGTTTTGTTTTGCTTGTTGTACCTTTTTTTTTTTTCCTCCCCTTTCTTTTTCTTTTTAATCATTATTGCCTGCTGTGCGACTTAAGGACTGGAGCCTACTTGTGCTAGGATAATGAGGATATATTTTGTTCCCTAGTTTCTCTCCAGACTGTAAATAATGGAGGAGGATTCTGGTGTCGCAGTTCCTCACCCTGTGGTGAAATTTTTATTTTATTTTATTTATTTTACTACTGTGGATGGCATTCATAGGTTTGTGGACCAAAACTAACATTTAAACATTAACTGTGCTGTTTTTAATTGACCAAATATATTAAAACGTGGCTTTTGATGCCTGGAAAGGTGCTGATAATCAATATTTTTGAGTTTTTCTCAAACTTGATTGAAAACAGGTTTGTATTTTGTTGAAAACATGTTCTTTCCTAACGTCAGCTCGTACCACAGACTCCACAAACTATTATCAATTTCAGCAACTAACGGCCAGAATAGCCCATCTTGAAATGCGTTTATTTGAAAATGTTGGTTACGATATAGCAAGGTCATGAGTATTGTAAATTGTTTTGGCAGCTGTTCTATCAAATGGCTAACTTGTGTGCATGAGTGTTTTTGACAGTTTAGTTCAATTGTATACTAATTAACATGTAAAGACATGAAAAACTGTAAAAAAATAAAAATAATTAAATAGCCTGAATAGTTAGCAAACAGGGTCAAGCACTGCACCTCAGTCTGCTGGTTCCAGGTTGTGCTGTTAAGCGTAACATATTCACTGTATTCATGCATGGGTTACAAATAGGCAATCAGCCAAATACTAGTGTAATTGCTGCCAAGAAAATCCAAAATTGTACCCATAGCTCTAAATAATGTAGGTGTTTCTATGAGAGCCTTAAAAACTACACTGAAATCCATATATATATATATATATAAGTTACTTAACTCCCTTAAATTTGTTCTCCTGGAGAGTAGTTATATAACTATAAGCAAATATATGCATGTAGAATGAATTGTATATAAAACATTTTCCAATGACCTGTATGCATTAATTAATACAGACGTTTATAAGCTTGTCTTGCAGTGTATGTGTCTCTATTGTTTCTGGGCACCCTGGGTCGGCCACTTACAAACTCCCTATCATTCCCTGAATGTCTCTTGTGTTTTGGTGCTGAGTGTTTCTCAACTGCAGACATCTCCTTAGTTCTAAATAGAGTGGGGGCTTTTCAAAAGGCACTCGGAGGCATACAGGAGAAATATACTGCCTAAAACCAGAATAATAGGGTGCTTCTCGTTTGTCAGGCTTCGTCGTGACTGGTACTGGCTTCTGAGAATCAGCACAGAGCTGGCTTTGTGGTAAGCTACTGTATCTTTGGACGATATCCAGTACAAAAATAGTCTTCCCATTCTTCCCAAATTCTGACCTTTTGTGGTTTAAGAAGTACCTCTGCTAATAATCCCTCTGCATCTCTGTATAACGGCTAAACTGTAGCAGAAGATGATGACGTATCTGTAATAGAGCATGAAACGGAATATGTGCTATACAGAAATACATCAGGCAATCAAGGAACAGAGTTAGGACTACAATTCTGACACATAATAGACCTCTAATTACACAGCTATGGTCTCCCAGTGGGTTCCAGCTCTGCAGCTTCACCTTCCATTGGAATTGTGACATGACACATGGTGTACCGTCTGCTTCCAGAATGGTGATCTGAGGGGAGGCATGCACCCCACTGGCCTAGCGGAGGATGATGTAACGTACTGACGGGGCAAAAAGCCTTCATGAGAGACGGCCCTGAGGAAAAATACCCAAGCACAGACTGAATGCATAAACAAGGTGCGCTTGAGCGTGTCGAGAATATTTCCATTTGGGATTGCTGTTGCAACCATTAGCACACACACCGTAGTTCCAGCTCGTTTGCAGGTCATTGTAACACTGCACTCCATCTGGCAACCGTTGCTGAGGGTGGCTATAAGATGAGTAAGCAGAAATCACTGAACACACAGAAAAAGATGCTGTTATCACAACAGGGATTGTTCTTATAAAAACAAAACAGTTGGCCATTTTTTGAGATGCAAGACTAATTTAGACTGCGAGTGTCTGCATCTGGACCATATGCCACCCTAATAGTTACTATATTCTCCAGGGCATCTCCCAAATGCATCCCACCCAGTTGCTGGATTGTTTACTTATGTTTAATTAACCACACGCTCCACCTCCGCAGGCCCCGATTTTTTAATCTTTTTCTTTATCTCAAACAAGAGCCAGTCTCAAATATCTCGGTACTAAATGAAAACAGAAAATAAGCACTAAATGGGGAGGGGAAAAAAACATAATCTAGAGTTTGGAATTTTCTGAATTTGTCTGACCTGTTTTATATTCAGGAAAAGTTTCTATACAAGTGTTTGAGACCATGGGCAATCCAAACACTTGTAGATAAAGCAGAAATCTGACCTATGAACTGGATTGCTGGTGGACAACATCTCAGCCTTCTTTAGCATCAT
>JAOUQW010009306.1:0-12449 GCA_028565825.1 Olivaichthys viedmensis
AAGATGGTGAGAGTGTGCAGAGCTTCATCAGGAACACTGTTAACTATTTCACATAGAAACTAGTTTTGGATTTGTTTTAACACTTGTCTTGGTCGCTGCATAATTCCAGATGTGTTATTTCATAGTGTTCATGTCTTCATTATTATTCAAACCCTTCTATGAGCAGAGCAGGTGTGTCCAAACGTTTGACTGGTCGTGTATGTACGAGTAGTTATAGTATTTTCCAGAAGGTCTGTAAATGCTTGAAGCTTTAGCATATCTAAGTCTCATTGTTGTTTTTTCCACAGTCGTTCCCGGACGAGGATGCAGGGCGTGGCCAATGTGTCGTTTCTGGCCATGTTTATCATGTATCTGCTCGCTGCTCTGTTTGGCTACCTGACCTTCCACGGTGAGCACATGATATAACCCTCACAACACATTCTCTCATGTCTGGGAATGAAAGCACATTCACACACTGCAGAGCTGGCTGAGACTGAGAATGATTCAATTTCACAGTTTTTGCTTTTAAAATGGATTTAAAAGTTAATACCTGATAACCCCGCCCCCTTGCCTCAGCTCCAATAACTCTTATGTAAGGTTTGAGAAAGACAGCGGCCCTGACATCTGTTCCCTGTGCTGTTTGTCATGGCAGGAAAATAACATCATGTGCTTGGCTTTCTCGAAAGATTGGAAATTGTTATGCAAGCAGTGACTTTATATTTACCCTCATTTGAGTAAAGAACCAGGTTCTGTGAGACTCGTGAAGAACATTGGCTGTATAATTAGCTTTCAGGCCAAATCTGAAGAAAAAAAAAACACCAAATGAAATGTGTTTTGTATTTTGTAGATATGGTCGAGCCCGAACTTCTGCACACATATTCAAAGCTGTATAAATTCGATGTGGTGTTGCTGATCGTACGTCTGGCTGTGCTCACTGCTGTCACTCTTACCGTCCCCGTCGTCCTCTTCCCTGTGAGTATAACTGCTCTATGAGCACGCACTATGACGATATAAAACCTAGCCCTGCAAATCTGTTGTGCTGGAGCACTCCGAGATGGCATGACACTAAGAAATCTTTTCCTCTTTGCCATATCAGATCCGTACCTCAATAAACCAGCTGTTGTGCGCCTCCAAAGAGTTCAGCTGGATCCGCCATACCATTATCACGGTGGTCCTGCTGTGCGCCGTCAACGCGCTCGTCATCTTTGTGCCCACCATTAGGGACATCTTTGGATTCATCGGTAGGTCAACGTCCACAACACACCTGCCGTATCGGCAGTAATAAAAAAAAAAATTTAAAGACAGATTCCTTCATTTTATATGCACAAATCCTAAAATGTGTGATGTTTTAAATATAATAATGATCATCATAATATATTTATTTATATAGCACTTTTCATTTTGAGTTCAAAATCTCAAAGTGCTTTACGTATAAAAGATCAGGAAGTCAAAACAAAAATATTTATGTTTAAGCACATTAAAGAACCAACGTACGATCACTAATGAATCGACTATAAATATAGTGTTAGTGCTATAAATCATGAAACGTCTATTTAACAAGATAAAAGACCCAACAGCTATGAATAAGCTAAATTAAACATGTTTTTAATCTGGAATTTAAAGCACCTATAGAGTTCTAGAGCGTTCCTAACGTTCTCTGGAGCACTGTTCCAGAGTTCAGGGTTGATAAGAAAAATAAGAAAAACATGTTCCACCGGCTGAGCTGCGAGTGATGCTCGGGATTAACAGTAGACCTGACTCAGCTGAGTGAAGCACTCGGGATGGGCTGTACTGCTTCAGAAGATCAGCAAGATACACCAGAGCTAAAACCATTCAGAGCTTTTAACGTCATAAGCAGGACTTTGTGGACTATGCGGAACTTTAAAAAAATAATATAGGCGTCTGCATTCATACCTGCACGTAACGTGAGTGTGTACACTAGTGTCTTATGGACCAAACCAGAATTTACAGGAAACGGAAAGCTGTTCTGTGGCTAGAAGACGGAAAAGTACTGGATGCGATAAAGGCAGACGTTATTGTTTACACTGCACTTGCGATGCATTTGTTCTGCGCTGTCGAGTGTTCGGGTCTAGTGTAGTCTCGTTACAACGTTTCCGGGTACGCGACCGGACACGCCTCCTTGCCGCGACCGATCAGCGTTCTCCTGAAGGCCGGGTGACGCACAGCACGTAGATACGCACGACGTGCTGTTAGAATGTTGGAGCCCGTGTGTTCGCGCTTACCCATAAACCCCCTCGATGTGTCGCGACTCAGATACGCAAACGTGGTTCGACGCAGAAATTTAAACCAGCCTTGATTCCCTGTTCTCTCAGGCTTGGAGTGGTAAAGAAACAAAATTAAAGCCCAGCGATGTTTCCCCACTATCTTCTGACATTATGGATCGGAAGAACCCCCATGGAGGAAGTGCTGTGGCAGCCACAGTGAGTCATCAGGGCTTGTGTGTGTGTGTGTGTGTGTGTGTGTGTGTGTGTGTGTGTCAGCCTCGATCTGGGCTCCTGTCATTCCTGAATCACTCGTAGGAGAGAGGGCTCCTTATTACTTGTGAATTCTCGGGTTACTCTCTCTCTATTGTAAACGGGTCTCTGTGCTCCGTCGATTGTTGTGAGCTTTAACTTCGCCGCTGACCCAGAATCAGTGCGTGCGAGTCCTGTAACGAGGCGGAGCTGAGGCGCAGAGCCGAACCGGAGAAGGCCAGCACTAACTGCACATTGTTTATGAGTGAAAGGAGAAAGCACAGGGGGGGGGTGAGGGATCAGTGACAGCAGTTAAACCCCCTCAGGAGCGCACAAAGGAAGTAAATATCCGTCTGATTGTAGACTGGTTTACAGACGCTCTCACCTTATTCACGACTGTACAATGCACAATGCTTACTGCTGATCAGAAGTGGGTGATGCGCCGCGC
This sequence comes from Olivaichthys viedmensis, assembly GCA_028565825.1. NCBI lineage: Eukaryota > Metazoa > Chordata > Actinopteri > Siluriformes > Diplomystidae > Olivaichthys > Olivaichthys viedmensis. The sequence goes on from JAOUQW010009306.1 coordinate 2,902, forward strand.
ACGTTCAAATATGTTTTGCATATACAGCACTGTGCAAAAGTCTTAGACACCCAAATCGTTTTTAGAAACATTTGTCTTCGATGTTTATTTGATGCCTTCTGCATTAGTGCGTCATTAAAAAAGAGCTCATTTTAGATTTCCAAACATTCATTTTCCTAAACAATTAAAAGTCATTAAATAAAGGGACATATTCACTAATAGAGCATTTTATTTTTAGATTAAAACAGAATCAAGGCTGTTCTGGGATTTTACCTGCAGAGACAGAAGCAAGTGAAAGCCAAAGTTCTGCAGAAGAACCGTAACAAGTTCTCCAAGATTCTTGGAACAACCTACCAACCGATTTTCCTTATAAAACTGCACGACGGTGTGCCTAAGAGAATTGATGCAGTTTCAAAGGCAAAGATAGATTTTTTTTTTTTTTATGCAAATCTTTTATTTATTAAAATTTTTTTTTTTTTACTGTTTACTGCTCTTCATAGAATTTTTTTTTAAATTCTTGAACTTTTCATTTCATTAATTTTAAAAGCATTTTCGCGTTACAGGATGTCTCTACAAGACTTTTGCACAGTACAGGATCCTCAAAAAAAAAAAAAAAAAAATCATAATTTTTTTTAAAGCCAAAATATGTAGACATTAGTGTCCGTGACTAGCTTTCGGTAGTTTATTTTACTATGAGAAGAATCAAACTAAAACGGTAGCGTTCCAAAAGTTTTGGCACAGGTCCACTCTGAATGCTGAGGACCATCTACACACATGGTATATTCATATGCAAATACATATATATATATAATACAAGTCAGTGAGCTTTAGCTCTAAATGTGCATGCAGTATGTGGTATACTACTACCCTGTGTCTCCTCTGTTCTATAAGTGCCCCTCTGTTTATCTGATTTAACGTTTGAGACAACAACAAAAAAATATGTGGAGAAAAATAACAGTTTACTGGGACACGGGCGGTCGCGAAGGCTAAAAACATGTCACCGTACAAATCATCCTATAATTAACATTATTATACGGTTGATTTTGTTTTCACAACAGGAATGTCTGCTGACTTCTTTCAGAACACTGAGTAACTGCACATTATTCCTGTTTTGTACACACCGTTTCTTCTGTGTAGGTGAAGAGAGATCACACACCGTGGAGCAGAAGCATTTAGACACTCGCAGGCCTTGGCATGGGCTTGTTTGCTCAATTTACACTTGGGTTCTCCTCACCCTTTTCTTATCGTTTTTTTTTTTTTCCCCTCTAATGTGGTCTAATCACAACTTTCCCCCAGTCGTCTGCCGCTGCCGCACACTGGGAAAGCTGTCTTATCCCATCGCTTTAAGGAACGGTGACGTATTGTTCGGGCAAACCCTTTTCCTAGAAGATTTTGGACAGTTTTCTTGGACAGTCAGGAAAAAAGGACGAGGTGAAAAGGAGACCTGATGTTCTAAGCCCGGGGTTCTACTTGACGCAGCAGCTACACGAGAGGACGTTGCTCACGTACTCGCCCGCGTACCTTTTGTACGTCTGCAGGATTAAAAGCGATATCCACGTTTAGCGATTTCATGCCGCTATTCTGGGACGCATATTTGCAGCATGCGCACACGTCATGCTAATCTTTTTGGACGCACCGAATGTGGCAGCGTAGTAAAAAAGCATGTATAACCCTAAGCCTTTGAGTAAGTGGTGAAAAAACTACACTCCCCACGAGTCTTAGTCATTTGGTCAGAATAGACGTTCGGAAGCAGTTAAAAGCATCTCACTGACGTGGTTTCAAGCCTTCACACATTGAGTCAGGTGTGCTGGTACAGGGAGAACTCTGCGTTCCACCTAGGGGTGGGACGATATGATGCCATAGCGGTATGCCATGATAACGTGGTCAGGAAATTTGAAATATTGTTAATGTTAGGACATATTGGGAGCCATAGTGCACACACACACACACAGACACACATACACAACTTCACATAGTTTGTTCTAAATGTTAATGACGTTTGTCACTGATGCACACGCCGTGTTCTGTTATTGATGCTTAGTATGTGTCACTATGTCACTGAGCACTCCTCTCTCACACACACGCACACACACGAACATGAAGTCTTGTATATCTGTCAGGTTGTGGCAAGTTAAATGCCGAACCGTACAAATAACCCCACGTCTGAGAGGAACAGAACGTACAACCCCTGACCTGACCTCAGCACAGATCAGGAGCACGTGCGTGCGTGTGTGTGTGTGTGTGTGTGTGTGTGTGTGTGTGTGTGTGTGTGTGTGTGGGGGGGGTGTAGATGGCCAGTCTCAACCATCAATAACACAATCCCATTACAGTGAGCAACTCCTGAAGCCTTCTCAACAACCTGTGAATTAGCCAATCAGGGAGCAGAGTGAGTTGAGATCTAAGTGCCCCATCTGCCAACGAGCACCTTCTGTGCATACACACGCACATACGCACTCCCGCCTCACACTACAAGCGCATTTCCACTCATTCATTTTGGGGGTCACACCTGCGTTGCAAAAGAACGTAACAAATATTTCAATTAAATTTAAATAATGGCTGTCCAGCATGACGTGAAGAGAGTAAATTCGGGGTCATGCAGGACCTCGGGGAAGTGGACATTTAAATTGCTGTCTTATTGACAAACCAAACATGACTAGCGTTATGGCTATACATACACACGGGTGACGAATGAACGGAAAATCCTGAATAAACGAGTGCATCCACAGGTCACGAGGGGTCACTGGACGCTGCGATGAAGATGATAAATGATGTAAATGATACGCTCTGGCCTTCAGTCACCAGATTCCCAACCCAACTGAACACCTGTGGGAGATTTTGGAGCCAAATCACCAATCTTTATGAAGAACGGTTCTCCATCGGTCCCTCCAGTACAGTTCCAGAGACTTGTAGAATCTACAGCAAGGCGCATTGAAGCTGTTCTGGCTATACCGTTTCATAGACATCGTGTTATCTCATTTATTTGAGAAACGGCGTCCTCGGAATGACTTGTTTATGTGCATGGGTGTGTCTGACATTTGTTATCAATCAACAGGGTGCGTCCTAAATTAAGCCCGTAAACTTCCCTAAAGCCCCTTTCTGACACCCCTTAGTATTAAAAAAAACACATCATGTGGTCTTATAACAGGGATTCTACTCCATCAGACATCATTTGCCATAGTTTGTCTTTAATGATGACTATAATAATAATAATAATATTTATTTCTACAGAATTTTTAGTTAAAAATCTCAAAGTGTTTTTACAAAACAAAAGTGTTTACATTAAAGAACCAATGTACGATCACTAACGAACTGACCATAAATGCAGTGTCAGCGCTACGAATCATGAAAAGTCTATTTAACAAGCTGAAAGACCCAAGAGCTATGAATAAATCAAATTAAACAAGTTTTTAATCTGGATTTAAAAGCACCTATAGAGTTCTAGAGCATTCCTAACGTCGCTGAGTTGCATAATATGTTCATGTTACACGCTAAACATGTCCTGGTAAATAAGCCTCTCCTGTGTACTGTCGTGTGATGACTGGTCTTGCTTTTTCAAGTTCCCTAGTAACCAGTGGACTCATTTGGCAGGTGTTGCTGGTGAGCAGCAGTCGTCATCCGGATCAGTGGATCGTGCCGGGGGGAGGAATGGAGCCGGAGGAAGAGCCGTGTGGCGCAGCAGTGAGGGAGGTTTATGAAGAGGTGGGTCATTATCATTTGAATCAACAGCTTCAGCTAAAAGGAATTCTGGGTTAGCAGCTTGTTAAACAACACGAAACTATGCAGACATTCATAGACAGCACTGTGTAAAAGTCAGAGACCCGCCATTTTGTTTATTCAGTTTATAATCAAATGTTCATTCAGTTCTTATTGTTAATGATTTGGTGGTAAACAAATCAGTAAAAACCAAGTAAAAACTGAGCGTTTGTACGCCGAAATCCAAACACTTTCCACTCGGGGGGGCTTTTCAGGTGTTCGGGAGTGATGATGTCATCACGTTTATTATTTCATTTACTGGTTGTAGCATTAGGGGGCTTCCCACCATGTGACAGATCTATACTGCCCCCTACTGACACGCCCCTTTTCCTACGGCAAGCCACAGGGTCATTCGGCCAAAAAACGTTTAGGAAACGCGTTTCTATAGACTAAAAGTAAAACATGAGATCTTAAACATTAGAATGTGGATTTTCGCCTTCAAATGTGTAAATATTACGTAAATTCGAAGAGGGAAATTCGTTTTGTCAGCCCTATCGCATTATAACAGTCCTAACGTTTGAACGGAGGTTTGCAGGTTAGCAGGTTTTTCTCCGATTTCCGTCTGTCTCGTATTATCCTTTAAAAAGTAGGGGGTACCCTGTGCCATGGCTCAAGAGCACACCACACCTGGAAATAATGTTTTTGTTAGCAATGCACCGATCTCATCATATTCAGGTTCTATACTATAGTGATATCAGAGCTCTGACTATCGGCCGAGACATGTAGCATGCTTTTAAGACAATTTGTGTCCATGTTCACATGAAACAAAAAAATCTGTGTTGTCAGTCGACATTACACGCGTAATGTCAAAGCCAACCCCAGGTTTCAGGCCAATATCGGCCCAGTATGGGTACTCCGTATTGGATCAGTGCATCCCTAGTTTTTGTGATATCATCTATAATATTACAGCATAACATTAACAGTATAACTATTTCAGATTTCCTAATGTCCGTGTACCGATATACCAGCTCAGGGTAAAGAGTTATCGGATAAAGAGTGCTAAAAGTTAAGAAGCATTTAGACGTCAAGGTCTTGTTGTTTCTTTGTTTTTTTATATGATTTTCCCAGTGGCTTCTTTATTAATCTCAGAAATGAATCTCGTCTCTGTTCCAGGCTGGAGTGAAGGGGAAATTGGGTCGCCTCCTGGGTGTGTTTGAGGTGAGCCTCCACTCTGCTCACCTTTATTACTTCCTTTTAACGTTGTCCTGTAATTGTTTCAGTACCGTTTTTAATGTCATGGTTTTGTGCAGCATAATCAGGACCGGAAGCATCGCACATATGTGTACGTACTGACAGTGACGGAGACTCTGGAGGCGTGGGAGGACTCGGTCAACATCGGTAAGTTTACACGACTGAGTGTACAGTACAGCTTCCTTGGCCTCTCGAATGGAAAAATGCGCATGCCCTTCTACGCGAGCAGATATTGTTCACGTACTCGCCTGCGTACCTTTTGTACAGCCGGAGGAGTAAAAGCGATATCCACTAGAGGGCAGGTCAGAGCAGAAACATCTCTGTAGATGTTAAACACACGGACGAGCTTCTGTTAGTTTCTCTTTCAAACTTCCCGCCGTCGTTGGGATTTTGACAAGAGCTGCGTCTCTAATCGCACACACTATGACCTCATGTTTAAAAGTATTTACTAATCTAGAAGATCCAGAAGATTAGTACGTAAAACAGACTTTTTCGGTAGGTTTGAAGGCTACATGAAAGTTTTCTTCACTAACCGTAGGAAGATCGGTCACTGTTACTTTAAAACTGCCTAGAATAGTACAGAAGTGTGTGATTTGAGACACAGCTCGAGTTTGTTCGGTCTGTTGTGGACATCGCGTCACAACGCGCTATACTGCCCCTACTGTTTACATTGGTATCATGTTAATTTTTTTGGGACGCGCATAATCGACGAGCGCCAGCCGTCTTGCGTACGTGTAGCTAAAAGCAAGTAGAACCTGGGCTGGGTGTTAAACATTTAGATTTAAAGTGCTGTCTAGCTATAACAAGAAAAATGATCCGCATGGGCCGTTTTACAATAAATGTAACACGACTTGGTCATTAAACACCAAGAATGTAGGTGTTTGATGTCACTGATGTCCGCTCTGGCTCTGTGCATTAATATGTAACCCTTCGTTCCTCTCACTCACTGTGTGTAACGACCTTTCTGTACTGTGAACTCTTCCCTCACATGTTCCTGTGCTTTACTGCGAACTCTCTCCTCATATATTACTGTGCTTTACTGTGAACTCTTCCCTCACGTATTACTGTGCTTTACTGCGAACTCTTCCCTCACGTATTACTGTGCTTTACTGCGAACCCTTCCCTCACGTATTACTGTGCTTTACTGTGAACCCTTCCCTCACGTATTCCTGTGCTTTACTGTGAACTCTTCCCTCACGTATTCCTGTGCTTTACTGCGAACTCTTCCCTCACGTATTACTGTGCTTTACTGCGAACCCTTCCCTCACGTATTCCTGTGTTTTACTGCAAACTCTTCCCTCACGTATTACTGTGCTTTACTGCGAACTCTTCCCTCACGTATTACTGTGCTTTACTGTGAACTCTTCCATCACGTATTACTGTGCTTTACTGTGAACTCTTCCATCACGTATTGTTTGACTACTGTTGGTATAGTGCAGGGGAAATTACTGAGTACTTTGACTTAACCTAGGTTATTTAAAAAGGATAATTTTGTTTTTACCACATTCTATGCAATACAAATGCTGCTTAAAGAGCTGAACATGATAAGTTAAATTACAAAGGGGAAATTGTCAAACAAACAGAAAATGACAGAACATTTATATAAGCAGTTAATTAGTTGGTGTAGAAATGTAATTCTCAAGGTGTTTTTAAAAGAGAATTCCTGATAAATATCTTAAGGAAAGGTGTTAGACTTGTCTAAAGGAGAAACACCAAAAGCTTTCGGTCATCTTAGCATCTGACAAGGTGAGGAACAGTCAAATTAATGTATAGTTTTTGATATAATAAAGCGATTTTAGTGTGAAAAAGTGTGAAACGTTGTCGACCCTAAATTGGCCCCTGACGGCTCGAGTCACCTGATTTCTCCAGCGGTCTTCGGAATTCCAGAGTGGTTTCAGTCGACGTACGCACACACGCACGCACGCATACACACATTGGGGCCATGATGGCACCTGCAGCAGGACAGCAGATTGAAAGGGAACAGTAGGGTAGTAGTAGGTGTTCCTATTCTCTTCTTTTTTAAATAATATAAATAATAATATCTTTACTTACGTTGCAACTTGGTGGGCAGTGATGGCTCAGTGGTTAGGGCGCTGGGCTACTGATCAGAAGGTCGTGGGTTCAAGCCTCAGCACCGCCAAGCTGCTGTTGGGCCCTTGAGCAAGGCCCTTAACCCTCCCTGCTCCAGGGGCGCTGTATCATGGCTGACTCTGTGCTCTAACCCCAGCTTACCAACATGCTGGGACATGCGAAGAATGAATTTCACTGTACTGTGTATACGTATATGTGCATTCTATTCTGTTCTAACTTGCATACATATAAAATGCAGCTCAGATCAGAGAGACACTAGCCAATCGTGGGTGTCTATGAGCTCATGTATACAGAAGAGGCCGGTTAGCGCTTTCCTCCAAAGTGTGTTCAGATTCCCTGTGACATTGCATGAGCAGCAGTTTGAAAAGATGCGGCAGCTGGCTTCATGTGTCTCGGAGGAAGCACATGTTAGTCCTCACCCTTCCCGGTGGGTAGCTGTCATGCGATAGAACTTATTTTTATTTTATTTTTAATTGTTTTTGTTTCTTCACTTTTGCCATTTTTTCCTCTGATTTTAGTCACACCATCTCCTCACTCTCCCTGCGGTTCTTGGTACCAGTGAGCTTCGTTTTTTTTTTTTTTTTTTTTTTTAAGTTGAGTGACTCGGATTTCCGTTCTGACGCGTGCTGTGTCTCCCTCTGCAGGTCGAAAGCGAGAGTGGTTCCCGGTAGAAGAGGCTATAAAAATTCTGCAGAGCCACAAGCCCGTGCACGCAGAGTACCTGAGACACCTTCGGCTCAGCTGTTCCACCACCAGCAATGGCAACATCCTCCTTCCTCCTCCACCCCCTAACGACAACACGACCCGAGCTGCAGCATGCAGATAGTACTGCTCTCTCTCTCTCTCTCTCTCTCTCTCTCTCTGTGTGTGTGTCTCTGTCTCTCATGTGCATTCCCTCCAGGCCCTGATCTCTGGATCTGTACACACACACACACACTATTGGGCACGGACACGGACACGTTCCTGGACCCCTGACTCGCCCAGGAGACGACGATTTCACCTCTTTTTAAAAAGTGCTTTTACTACAAGGATTTGGTTTAAAAATGCCTTAAAGTATGTAACATGTTTTTTTAATGTTGGGTTTTTAACTAGGTTAATGCATTAATCAGATCGATCTGTTGATTATTTGATGATTTCTGTCAGTATGGCTGTGATACAAGTCAACATGTTACCATCAACTTTGCAGACTGAATGAAAATCTGAAAGTCAAGTTACCTCAACGCCCCAGATGACCCCCGTAGATCACGGGGATTGTGGGATTGTTTTTTGTTTTTTTTCTGTCTTAAAGGAGCCGTCTGTCACTTTCAGAGCCCTCTGCTGCCTGCGAGGTGAACTGCAGTTGAAGTGAAAACATTGATAATCCCTTCCCCTTTCCCTTCAACCGACCCCATCCTCCCTTCTGTTGTAACTCCACTACATGCCTCGTGAGTTTAAGGAGAAAGAGGCGCAGCTGAGGAGCTTCGTTCTGGCCTGGGGGGGGTTAGGGTTAGGGTTAAGCGAAACGCATTTCTGGGCAGGGAAAAAAAATGTAAACGGAAGCCCATAATGAAGAAACGAATGAGATCTACTGCATGGTGGTGTTGTGAATCGTAGTTTTTTTAAGGTATCGCTGAGATTTTGGGATTATCACAGTTCTAGAAACACTTTTTAAACATTACAAACTGCACCTTTTAAATGGGAGAGAATTGGGGAAAACGGTCACGTTTTTGTACCTTCTTGTACTGTACTGTACCTGTAACTTTGCCAGTCTGAGTCTCAGGCCTGCTCCTCGCTTTCGTCTGTTGTTTGCATTGCTACGTTGATGAACAGAAACCTCGTTTTTAACTAATCCAAAGCCCCCCTTTAATCGCTGCTCCTTTAACACTGGTCTGGATCGGGCCAGTACGGATTTTGGGTGTCTAAAACAAATGGTTATGAGAGAGCGGGCTGTAATATTGAGTCAGAGGTTTCCTTAGAGGCACAGTTCAGGGAAAAATCTTATCACGGCCATAAGCATGAGCCAAAAATGATTCCCGTACTTCAAACGTAGTCAATCAGCCAAGAAATGTTTGCTCGGTTAGTTTTTGCACTGGAGCTACGAGGTTAATGGAGCAAGCAGGTAATGGAAGCTTATAAGCACCAGTTAGGAAACTGGATCACACACTTGTCTCAAACAACATTGTCTAATTTGTAGGTAAACAATTTAATGAAAAGGGCAGAATATGTATAAGATATCAAATAAATAGTGTAATTCTTGCTAGCGTAATGTTATGCATTTCATTATTATAAATAACAGTAGCATCAAAACAAGCATGCAGTTTTTATATAATATTAATTGGTGGTCAAAAGCTTGCATTAGTTATCAGCTCCATTAGGTTCGTGGCACATCTGCAAAACCAAACATGTCTTGGTTGATCATCAACATCTGAGCTAAGTGGAAAACACAAACCAGCGTTCAAAAGTGTGGAATCAGTGTTTATCAGTGATATAAAGTCCATTTAGTTTCAGATCATCTATAAAATGATTGTAATGTGATTCTTTAGGTTTCAGATCAT
>JAOUQW010009355.1:0-12446 GCA_028565825.1 Olivaichthys viedmensis
TACTGCACTTAGTGTTGAAGACTTTTGTGTGATTTTCTGTTAAATACATTTTCCCATCATTATTGTTTGCCACCAAATCCTTAACAATAAGTTCTGAATGGCCATTTGATTGAAAACTGAATAAACAAAAGGGTGCTCTCTGACTTTTGCACAGAACTGTATGTTTAATATAAAAAGGTCAGCTGCACGAATCCTCTTATTCGGGTTTATCTAGGTAAATTAGATCTTTATATAGAACAGTATATTTTTCATTATCACTCATTGTCTATTTTGTTTGATGGATCATATTTGGCATATTCTTGGATGTATGCTATTATTTGCCAAGTAAAACTTTAGCTGAATCATTCAATGTCATATCTTACTGTTTGAAACTCCCCTCTACGATTGCAATTGACTGACAAAGGCAATTGACTGACAAAAACCAAAACAAAAATGTGTTCAGAAAATGTATGTGTTGTTGTTTTTGGATGTCTGCTCATCTCTTGGTCAAAAAATGTCCATGCATGTAATTTAATTTAATAGCTGAGGGAAAATGGACTGTCCCATTTAATTTGAAAACATCCCCCAGAAACAGTTCTTTAATGGCGTGAAAGCACATTAATTAAATTCCAATTAGACCCGGCAATGTTTATGCGATGTCTGAGTGCTTGTATGAGGAAGCTAGAGCACTTTGTAAATGATCTCTGCCGGCCTTTAGAGCAATAGAAGGATGTAATCAACCCTCGCTGTCTCTTGGTGACTCAGCCTCGATTTCTAGACTATATATTTTAAATAGGTGAATATTTCCATCAGGGTGCTGGTTATTATTCTCCTGTCTGTAATCTGTGGATCAGAATCTTGTACTGTTTCAGTTTGTGCTTTCACATTCCCTCTGTAGAAACCGCTGGTGTGAATCAAACAAAGGTCATAGAAGTACACAAATTCCTTCCTCAAGTAAAAAGTGCAAATACTCATCTGAACAAATACTCTGGTAAAAGTTGAAGTACAAAAGTACAAACTTTTCAATTTACTTACTCAATTTAAGTATGAAAGTAAAAAGTGCACGAAAGGAGTCACAAAAGAGAAAAGTCTGCGCCTCGATTCGCACATTGATTTTGGTTACTGACTGTAAATTAGTGCACCCTTTGCCAAGGAACGTGGGAAAACATTAGTTGAAGTTAACTAACAACAGCTACTGTATATCCCCAATCTCTCAAACATTAGCGAGCATGATTATAACTCTGATGATGCAAGCTAGTTTTCATGCTAATAGCTAGCTGTCACGATACAAACTGCCTAGATAAATACATGTAGCTAACAACAGATAGATTATAGTGATGGGTATCAGGTCTCATTCTTGTTGTAACCTCTGTTACAGTTTAGATTTGATGGAAATATTGATCAACTGCTTGAAACCATCTGATGCTAAAAAGGACAATTTGTGACTCGTGTAGAAAATGTGTAGATTACAGAGAAATGTAGTGATGTAATGCTTGGAAATGCGGCGAGTAGAAAGTAGAGATTTGTCTTTTGAAATGTAGCGAGTAAAAGTCAAAAGTATTAAGAGGAATGAAAAACCTCAAGTAAAGTACAGATACTTGAAAACCGCACTTAAGTGTACATAAAAATGTCGGCTAACTAATAATAACAGGACCTGGCATATCCTCCAGGATTGCATCACTCATTTGTAGCAGCAGTCTAGCCTATAAACTAGCAAGATACTGGTTATTTAGCTTGTTAATAGCTAAATCTAATTGTTCTGCCAACTCAGAGCGAATAGCAGCAGCCCACAAATTAACCGTGCTCATTTTAACCCTGCATTAACACTGGTCAATAAGGCTGATATGATTGAAGACGAGATCAGGTTTCACATCTTGTTGCTTTCAATCACATCAGCCATGGCAGTGAATTAAAGGCCCTATATTTTAATATTTTGGGGGCATTTTTGTATTATTCCTGAGTGCCTATGAAACTCAGGAATCTTGTCTATATACAGTGTAATTAATAAATTGTTGAACCCCGCAAGTCATTCATGTTTATTAAGCAGACTACACGTTCATTAATATTCATAAGCATCCTAATAGAGAAGCATTTGATTTTTTTTCAATCAGTCTTTGTAACATGTTGCTGTTTCAGACCTGAACAGACATTTGCTGATTCATTATATAATGTCAGGAAACCACAAAATAAATCAGTTGCTTGCAGTCGTACTGACCTGTGTGTGTTTTCAACACTGTCCTCAAAGAAATGTGCTGTTCTGTGAGAGAGAGAAGTTGGACATTTGTTGAAAACAAACTTTACCCAGAGTTTTGTGTTCTGGGAACAACTGAAGAGTTTATTTCCACTTTATAGCGGCTCGTTTAACTTTAATTTAGAGTTTGTTATTGCTCACGCTCAAATTCAAATTCAACATTCAAAAGTTGCTTTGTGGGCATGACAAACGAGAGCTGTGTTTAGCGTCCCATATTGCATACTAGTGTACTAGATAGTATGTGACAATAGTGCGCCACCAGCCCGTACTTGTATATGGATTTACTCAATTAAATTAACAACACTATTACAAGCAATGTTATTTACAAAATTTAACTTAATGTAATTTGTGTAATCAACTTAATTAACTTGTGTAAAATCGAAACCTTTCAAACAAGTAAAAAATAAGTAAAGCGATGAAAATGTGTAATGTTTTGCTAAATCGTTTTTTTTTTAAACTTTGCATTAAACTTCATTCTTTTCACTGCAAGAAAAATCATTAAATATATTAACTTGTCCATAGTGCTATTAAATGCAACTTGTTGTCAGATACAAATTAGATTTAAAATAATCTGCAATCAAATGACATAGAGCTCAGAAAAAGTAAATGCCCCCTCAGTTTGAATGAGCGTGATGCCCGGGGGATGTAATGGTCCACATTTGGCTGAATGAATAGGCTAATTGGTGGATGATGTGCCAGTTTAGCTGCCTGTAGGCCACTGATTTGGAGAGGTAATGAATTGCTGATTACAATGTTTGGCATAAACTCTTGAAATGATGCATAGGCTTGGTTGACACAACACCGATTAAATTGTGCACTAAAAATACAACAGGTTATTGTTCTTGATATGAAAACAATAACCATCCATATTTGAAGTCTTTATGTGTAAAGGAGATGTCTTTTAGGAAGTGAAGGTGTTTCTCATTCAGAAAGGTCAGCCTTTATTGCCTCTGAAGCATTATATTATAATCCTTGCATTAAAGGTTCCTCTGACATTTTCTGTGATGAAGTATTGATGAGCATGACATAAACCTGGCATTGCAGACAGGTCAGTAGTCCTAGACTGTGCTCTCTTAAGCCTTGAAATGTCCTCTTGCAGTTCAACTATCTTCATCCGAAGCCATGTTTCTTAATTCTCTTCATCTACTTACTGAATGTACATAATATGACTTGTTTTTTTCCACTTCACTGATAAGCGTGCATGCACCGTTCAGAATAGTGTATCCGGACTTCAGCACAGAAACTAAATGCATCTAATGGCATTATGTATTTCAAATGCAAGAAAAACTGGCTGTAATTCAGTTGCAGAATACAGAGTAATCAGATTAGATCATTGTGAAAAATTACTGAGAGCTCAGGATTGCAATCGACCTGCCAAAAGAGAAGAATAACACAAGAGGTTCGAGCAGCAAGAGGATATGTAAATAAAAGACAATGAAAAGGCTTGCTGGCTAATAGCAGACACGACCTCTGCTAGTGTGAAAGACTTTAGAAAGCTTAAAGCAGATTTAAACATGGTCACTGTCTTATTCTACATTTCTTTACAAGGGATGGAAACAGGTTCTGCTTCTATCCCAGTTTCCTCAGAAAGAGAGTGTGGACAGTTTCTGTGTAAATAGAACAACTCTTCTGGGAGCTGACGAGAAACTCGCACATTTTACAACATATTTAGAGAGATAGGCAGGCAGACCGATACAGGTGAGTGAAAACGTCTGCATATACTTAGGATAAAATTAAGAAGACAAAGCAATTAAATTTATAGCAACAAGACATTTAGTGTGTTAGGTTTCACAGATGTTCCTTCATTATCACAAGTAACAAAAATGGCTTAATAATGTTTGTTAAGATATTAATAGTGAAAAGTAAGAGACAAAAATGTAAATATCAATTATAAAGTTTGATAAGTTTTAAAATAGACGTACATTTTTCCTTTTTTCACCCAGAAACACAGGGAATGCAAAACTTTTGCATTCAACTGTACACTTAGAAAAAAGGGGTTCTCAAGGGTTCTTTGGATAGTTAAGGGTTCTTGGCTCCCTAAGGGGGTTCTATTTGGTTCTACTCTGGTTTAGGATTCTACATAGAACCGTTAAAGGACAGACAGATAGATAGACAGAGAGATATGCAGACAGACAGACAGACAGACAGATAGATAGATAGATAGATAGATAGATAGACAGATATGCAAATAGATAGATAGATAGATAGATATGCAGACAAACAGATATATAGATATGCAGACAGATGGATAGATAGACACAGACAGATAGATCGATAGATAGATAGTTAGACAGACAGATAGATAGATAGATAGATAGACAGATAGATAGTTAGACAGATAGATAGATAGATAGACGGATAGATAGACACAGACAGATAGATAGATAGATAGACAGACAGACGGATAGACAATCGCAGTATCTACAAACGAGGGTCTGAACATCAGTTGTTTATAGTGATCAACTGCTTGCACTATGACCTTTCCATTTCTTTTTCCTGGTTGCCTTGGGGTCATCTGACTTTCGCTATATGTGTCTTTAGCTCATGAATCCAGGACGCTCGTCTAAATGAAGTCACAGCAAACTGCTCGTGGATCTTCTTACATTACGCGGTGCATGAGGATTATTTCATTAAGTGGATGAGCACTCTGTGCTTTTTGCTGTTTATTCCATTACATTCTATTCCATTCATTTCTGCTGTAATATAATCAGGGCAATTTTTTAGATCAAACGGCCTGGCTAATAGCCAAAGAAATATCCATCCATCTGTTGTTATGCCAAAGTGCTGCATAAATTTGCATTCATTTGCAAAACATTGCTGTTCAGAGTATACATATTTGTGTTCACCTCCTACACCTTTGCACTTTGTTTTTGCTCAGTTGATGAAGGACTTCTCTCTGAGACGACCCGTTTCGTGCACCACCTCAGACTTTTTTCCAACTTCGACATTTATTAGTAAAGTGCCCTGCTGTTACTCTCTTAAATATAAAAAAAAAAGTTTGAGCAAATTGTCTACAAATTTGTACAACATGTACAAATGAACACACACATGTGTGCGGCGATGATGGTGGCAGTGAAGGACAGTGAAGCTGAAGGTTATTCGCTCTGCGTCCTCACTGTCCACGTGTCCTGTGGTGCCCCACAACAACAACCGATCGTCTCACAGACAAGAACACTGATATTATAAAGCACAGAATTCACACTGGACTCGCTTCACATCATATAGCCTCCAGTTTAGTATTGTGAAGACTGCATGCCTAAAACATCACACCTCATAAGTTGTTTATGACACACTGTTAGCTATAAAAATGGACCAAAGCTAAAAACTGTAGCAGCAGCCATCTTAAAACCGGAATCACTTTCTTCCTCAGCACGTACTTTGGTGTCATTCAGGAAGGAGTGGCTTTTAGATTTCCAAAGTTTGAAGATGTGCAGTTACAGTTTGATTTGTATTTATTTATTTATTTTTTATGGACTTATTGCGTTATGTACAAGTGGTATCACTGAGTCAACCAATGTCTTGTGAGGCGTGTATGTGAAGATTTAGACATGCTGTTTGCACAATGCTAAACTGGAGGCTATAAGCTTCGCTTACTTGTTAGCATCATAAAGCAAAATTAAATTTCCCTTTCACTTTAATGGGAAAAGACGCGGGATGCGAAAGACGCATTAGCTTCCGGTAGTGGTTAATTTCACTTCACGTCGAGTACATCTAGGTGAACTTTGACCCCGCAAATTTGTTAAACCTCGGACATGGGCGCCAATAGAAAACAAGAGGGCAGGCTTTGAAATCTTAAATGAATTCAAATCTAAATGGAGGATTAACTAGCTGTCACACCACCCTTTTGCTTTGCTATTTTCTACATGTTGCTTGCCACTCATCTGCAAAATAACAAAAAAACTAAATTAGCTAGCTAGCTAATGTCACCCCACTAAAAGTTCCCTTCAAAATGACATGTCATCATGACCGCCTCAAATCGCCTGGCTTTTGCTTCACAAAGAAAATAGCGAGGCAAGAATCTGGCGTGTCCTCTGCTTTAACCTCGTAGCTCCAGTGCAAAACTAAAGAAGCAAACTTTGGCCAACAAGCATGAGGTAAGAGGAAAAAAAACCCTTTTGGGCTTAACTGTTCCATTAACAGCTATATGGTTGCATTATATTCTGCCTCATTTGTAAGTCACATTGGATAAAAAGCATCCGCCAAATGAATAAATGTAAATGTAGTAATGACCCAGATGTCTCTTGTAAACATCCTTTAGGCCAGTCCTGGTTTTTTAACACCAAATTAGTAGCGCTGATGCGACACAGATGAAGGAAGTGTGGGTTAGGATGAGAAAGAGACCCTCAGAAGAAAGAAGGATGGGGTCGTAGTGTCAGACTTGTGATGTAATTGCTATTCGGTTTGAAGCCCTGTGGCTTCATATGAGAGGGGACGCCATTAACACATCATCCATCACCACTGCTTCGCCCTTCATCCTTCACTCTCAGCCTCTGGCATTTATCTCATTATGGCTCGGCTTTACTCGTGCAAGCCTGAATGGGGTATAATGGGAAACAAGCAGAAATGAGGTTGATTTTCCAAATGTGTTTGTTGATGAAGTTAGTAATGCGATTGTGGGAAATGCTGCACCGGGTCTTATACACACTAAATCGTGATTTAAGACCAGTGAAGTGAGTACTGCATTTACTACCAGCGGCACATGCCGTCATTGTTTTAAAAGCACCTCAAAAAGTGACTTCTTCCGTTTAACCGCTTGAGCCCTACGTTAAGGCCTTGAAATTATTGTGTGTAAGCTGCAGACAGATTAAATCATCACAGAACCAGCTAAATTGAGTTCCTAAATTGAGAGCCAATAAAATACGCCTGCGCTTTTCACACTTTCCTATAAGACGCTTTGTTTGGCTGTGGTGCGACCTACGAGTGCCAAAAGATTTGAAAACGTGCCAAATCGTCGCTCTGCATCTGACATCACCAACAAAGATGTCGGATGAAAACTGATCTACATACAACAAGTCATATCACTGTGAAAAAAATTATGCAATTTTTTTAAACAGTAAAGTTTTATTTCTTTACAGCATTTGACTGTTAAACACTGTGTGGGAGGAAAATATGGCGCGAAAATATGGTTTAGAGTAAATTACTAGAAAATGCACTGCATCCTAGGATTGTGTTTAGCTGCAAGGAGATCGTCCACGCTTAACGTTTCGTTTCAGTCAGAAGCAGTTGAGCAGCGACGTCTCTTCTCGCACCCTGAAAGTGTTCCGTCAGTAATTTAGTTGTTAAAACTAATAAGCTAGATATGACTACAATGAATTCCTTTTAATGTGCTGTTTACTTCTGAAGTGAATTTTCAAACCATTAAGCTAAGTTAGCTAGCCGACGGTTTCGCGCCATTGAGACGTTGGTGAGTTGCTGTCCTACCTTGAATTACCGTTAGCCAATTAGTTAGCTAAAAAGGGTGTTAGGTTTTGAGCTTATGGTGTGTCCATCTCAGTTGCCTGAGTTTCAGCTTCTAGTTCTAAAAATGCTCAGTATGATTTATTGAGATAACTTTTTTGTTAAGTCACGTTTCAATTCAGTTTTATTTGTATAGCGTTTTTAACAACATTGTCACAAAGCAGCTTTACAGTAATCCAGATGTAGCTCTAGATCCCTAATGAGCAAGCCAGAGGCGTTAGTGGCAGGGGGAAAAACTCGCTGAGACAACATGAGGAAGAAACCTCGAGAGGAACCAGACTCAAAGGGGAACCCATCCTCTTCTTTCCCCATCCAAGCTCCAATAAAGAAGCTTTCTTCTTTCTTTCTTTTCTGGGTGACACTTGTTGTTTTCTCTGTTGAAAATGTAACATTAAAGAAAGATATTGGTACAAGCTGGTACAAGTCTTGTCATTTTAATTCAAAAGGCGCATGTTTAGTATTTTGCAGTAATCAACATCAATGTAAACAAATTTAAATATAGAGTTTTGATCATTTTTAGCTGTACATTTTACAGTAAATTCAAGCTAAATGTAAATTTTACAATAAAATGCAGTACGTTTTTGACAGCAATCGCCAGTAAATTAGCATTCTGTATAATAATTACAGTAAATTACTTACTTTGCTGTGCAGCTTCTTACTGTAAATGTACAGTATTTTCCTGTTAACTTTCAGTACGCTACTGAGCTTCTCTGTTCACACACTGTTAGCACCGACCTCATGTTTTAGCTTAAAAAAGGCGTACAGTTTTCTTTTTAAAGCAATTAAATATAGTTCAAGCCTATGAAAAAAAGAAAAGAAAAACCTCCTACAGCAAAGGGACAGTTGGCAGCAGTTCACTCCTATATATAATAAGGTTAATCACTCCTATACTGTGAACTGCAAAACCAGCCAGCTGAGTAAATGAAATAATGAATGTATCCCTGTTGAAGCAGTAGCAGTTAGCTTGATGCACAGCAGTGACAGCGACGTGGTAGGTCGGACGTGGTAGGCCGACGAAATTGGCTCCATATTCAGTAAAACTAAAATTCTTGGTATGATATTGGCATGGAAATGTGACCAAATCCTCCATGTTATAATGATATTTCTGTCATTCAGGCTCAAGAGCAGACCTGCGTTATTTGGGGTATTTCTCCACGCAACCTCTGGCTTTGAAAGTGGGACAAAAGCGGAAATATTTTTGGGAAGTAGTTGAGGGGAAACTACGCCTGAGGCCGAGGTTGTGACTCGGACTGAAAAAAGCCCTGCTCCGTACATGTTGTCATTGAGTGTTTGATGTTGAGTGTGTTTCATGAGGGGCTGCACTGGTCGTCCTCTCTCTTTGAAGCTGTGTAAGTGTGTGTGTGTGTGTGTGTGTGTGTGTGGAGTGCTCGCAGAAAGGTCACCCTGCCGAATCAATGCCTACTACTGTGCGTTTGAAACCGCCTCCTCCACCACAGAAACTGAATCTGAGGGCTCGGCAGTTACACACACATGCACACACACACTCACACAAAGTGGGACAGTTGAAAACTCGATTGAAATTAGATAAAAGGTCACAGTGGATGTGTCGATTTCAGCCCAGACCTGCACTTTTACCGCTTAGTAAGAAAAAGTGTGAACAGGGAAAGAATAGAAGAGATTTAAGGAAGAAAAAAAAAGAAAGAAAGAAGTGATTTGGCTTCAAACTGTCTAATGTCACAAAATGTAAAAAGAAATTGGTAATTATTGATATAAATACTATATTTTTATACGTTTAGCCCAACTCTGTTAACTACACATAGCAGAAATGTTGTATTTTTCATTTTTCAGGCAAGGCAGGTGTTTTTAAATCTCTCCAATTTGAATTATATATTGTTGTAAAGCTTATTTCCTAAAAACATAATATTCTGTAGTCCATGTATAGATATTTACTTCGATGAGGTGATGATTCATGCTGAAAGATTAATTGTTTCCTGGGATTCTGTTGGTTACTGACGCAATGTTTATCGGCTATTTTCTCAAAATGGCATGTTTTCTATGTGATTTTTTTTTTTGCGCAATAAAACAATACAATCATTCTGAGTGAAATGAATTTGTTGGAAAATGGATTATTGTGATGACCTCATTTGCATATTTGAATCGAAAAAAGAACATTTTAATACAAAAACATATTGTGCTAATGTATACTTTTAACACGTTGACGTTCATTCTGATGTGGGTTGAATGAAAAAAAAATTGGCTTTAAAGAAAGCAGGAAGTGTTTGTGTGTGCTTTTTACATGCTGGTGACTTACTTTTGCTTCTCATGATAAAACCTTGTTCTTTACTTAATAATCCTTACTGCCAAAATGAACCCTACATTTCATCCTCATTAGCATTTAGAGAAAAAACACAGAACACACTCACAGATCTGGATTTTGTATTACAGACTTTCTAAAAAGGTCTTTTTATTCATCTCACGCCGTGCATTTGAATGCAGTGTGCTACAAGTTAGTGATGATGTAAAAAGCCATGAGACTATGAAACAGTCTCTCCAAGGATTGTATATAGGCTTCACGATTGCTACTGTATTGTTTCATTATTGCAGGGACCAGCTGAAAATGTTGTCTTTTGAATCATAAAGAAATGAAATGGTTAAAAGTCATGAAACTGAGATGAAACCATGGTTTAATAATTCCTCATTTAATATCGTTTTTTTGGACTGGGCTTAATGGAATACCTAATCGCTATCCACCGCATCTGTAGCTCATGTGTGATTACCAAGAATAAGAATTTCAACATGTGTCTCTGTACTGAGAAAAGAACAGAAAAACTCCAAACTCATGTATAATGGAAGTCTAAGGGCAGTTGTTAAGGGGAGTCAATAAACACATATATAAGAATTTATAAGAAACGCATCATTTTTGCAGAACGCTTTCATGAATTCTTCAGTCAAAGGAATTTGTAAAGCAAGCTCTAAAGCTGTATAATTCGTCCTTTTCTCTAGAAATGGGGATACTTTTTTAGGAGGAGGAATTTATAGTTATGTGTTACCAGCAGATTAAAACTCTATATGAATGAAGTGTAAGACTGCTAATTCAGCACTTTATGCATATGGATGTGAAAGACAGAAAACCCAAATCAATACCCATCCTGAAACGCTTAGCACACAGGCAGCAAAATCCTCGGGGATGAGTGAAACTCTTACAGGGTTTATGTTTGTCCACGTGATCGTAAACGAACATGTAGGTGTAAATACAGCACTGGGTGATTTGCCGTGTGTGATTTCAGTTCCAGAGCCAGTACTTTATCTTATAAAGGTTTATATGAAGTTTAAAAAGGCAGTGTTATGTGTTTTGTTTTCAGCTCTGTTCTTACGTCTTCTTAAGTCTTTAGAATTCAAAATACATTTTTGTTGTTTGCTATAAATTCACTTTTTTCCTTGTTTAGCACCCAAAAACACTCTTTACCCCAAATCGCACCATTTTCTTCCATGAACTCAGCTGTAAATCTGTTAAACTTTTTTGTCAATTATATGAACTGAAAAACTGAGAAAAAACCCCCAAAAGTGTCTTTAGAAATGTTTATTTACTGAAGAACATTTAAAAACACTGTTGTTGAAATTATTTAGAGATGTAAAAACATTAATTGAACAGTTATGAGTAAACAACCTCCAAAAAATCTCACTTACATTTATATTGAAATAGTTCTAATATATATATTTTTGTCCTAATTTTGTGCAACTCAGTTCTCGGTGAGTGCTCTATGTTGAAAAGCAAACGTTTCTACCCCTCGAATGCATACAGTATAATGGGTCAACGGTTGTCTTGCTTTTTTGTTTTGTTTTATCACATTAAATGTTTTTATCAGCCAAAAATCCAGGAATTACATAAATAACGTGTCGAATGATACAAACTCATTATTTGTTATTTTGTCAATAAAAAAGAATATATTGGGCCAAATTGAATGATTTCAGGTAAAAATAGTTCCCGTAAGCATTTTCTGAAAGAGAAAAACAGGTGTTTTTAACACTTCCACTTGTTTTTGTGGCCAAAAAAAAAGAAAAATTGAAATCTTTTAGCTGATTTTATCTTTGTATGATATCTTTTTATTCCATTTTCTTATTTTCTCTTTGTATTTAAAACTTTTTTAGCTCGTTTCTTTTCTCATATTGTATTTTATTCATATTTTTCTATCTTAGCTTATTTTAATTTTTATTCTTATTTGTATTTGAATGTGTTATAATTGCTTTGCAAATGACTATTATTGTTATTATTATTATTATTATTGTGTGTGCAGAGTGTGACGTGTTCTCCCCGTGTGTTTCCTCTGAGTACTCCTGTTTCCTCTCACCTCCCAAAAACATGCCGGTAGGTGAATTGCCTTCTTTTTCCACTAACTTCCACCTGCACTACACATTTGCTCTGATGTGATACATCGCTGAGATACAAACAAGAGAAATGCTGAAGGCAAGATGAATGACCTCATAGCTTTGCATATATATCTGTGGAAAGAGAAAAAGGAAAGTCTCAATTTCTCTCTTTTTTCTCTCACCGCTCCTCCTCTCTGGATGTCTTTTGGCTTAACAAATGGCCTGGAGTGACCTTTCTGCTGCAGTGTACTGCAAACGCAAAGTGCTGAAAAGAAAAAGAGAGAGAGGGACAGACAGTGAAAGAAAGTTAAATCACTCTACTTACCTCTACGCCACACTGTGAAGGCCTGCTCTGTGTGTGTGTGTGTGTGTGTGTGTGTGTGTGTGTATGTGTGTGTGTGTGTGTGTGTGTGTGTGTGTGTGTGTGTGT
>JAOUQW010009371.1:0-12444 GCA_028565825.1 Olivaichthys viedmensis
ATATATATATAAAAAGTAAGTACAAGTAGGAGTCACGAAAGAAAAAGAGATCACACAGTCGGCACCTCAAATCACACACTGATATTTGCTAAGAGTGAATTAGTCATAATTTCACCTTTCAAGGAACGTGTGCAAACATCAACTAAAGCTAGCTAACAACAGCTAAATCCCCAATTATTCAAACATTAGCTAGCATGATAATAACTCTGACAATACAATAATTTGCTCATTTTAATATGATAATAATGCTTATCTAGCTGTCATGATACAAATTGGCTAGATAAATACAAAATGTAGCTAACAAATAAATACATCAAGGTATCATTCACCCACCTGTTGTTGTTGTCACATCCATTGGAGTTTAAATTCGTTGTTAAAAAAAAAAAAAAAAGATGTTATAGAGTAAGCCAAAAAGTCAAATGTCCTAAGTGAACAAAGATCTCAAGTTTGGACTTAAGTACAAACTGTGTACAATATGTACATTTTTACTTAAGCTGCAACTGTCCAATTGATGCAGACCAAGTCTTTTGATTTTACAGCATTAACATTGTAAAAAAAAAAATTTTAATCCCCAATGTATGTTATTTATGTTATCTATAAAACAATATTTACAGAAACAGAGGAAAAAAAAACCCTTCGCACGCAGGTGTGAGTATAAATAAGACATAAAGGGAGTGTGATCGGGACTAAAACCACCTTTTTGTTTCATTTTTACAAAGACCAGTCATTTTTGAACACTTGTTTCATCAAGAACATGATCTCTGTGATATTTAAGTCTATCTATATAGGTACATTTAAGAAGAAAAAAAAGGGTTTTCATGTTTATTAGAGAAGTGAACCAGAACATACAGTTAGTTTTTAGCATTTGGTAAACAAGTGGTTGAAAGTGTTGTCTACCGTGTTAGTGGGATGGGTGTAATTATATATAGATTAAATAATTAATCTATCCATTGGGGATTGAAATGTTGGTTTTCGACATTCACCTTTCTGCGTTTGTTGCTCGCCATAGCTTCTAACAGCAACTGACAATGTTGGCTAGTTAACTGGCTGACCGCCAGAGACGGCTTTCAGAGGCTCATATTGCTGTCTGACTCATCAGTAGGATAAAATGCCACCAGAGGACTGAGACTGAAGTGTTAAAAGAAGTCTTAAATGTGAGTGTTACTCAAAAACACCTTAATGTGCAGATTAAAATTTTAGAAAATAATTTATTATACATTTAGAACATTGATTGCATATGTGGTTTAGGCTATGTTCAGACAGGCAACTCAAATCCGATTTTTTGGCATATCCGATTTGAGCTGGAAAGATTTTCTGCAGTCTGAACGGCAAAAAAAATACATCAAATCTGACTTTTCCCAATCGGATTCAAGACACATTTGTATGTGGTTTTAAATCCGATTAAAATTCAAATAGACAAATCGGGTCCTGGAGCAATGAAGAGGTGACCTGTCAAAATTGGAAGGCACTAACTTTTGCCTGCTCTGCACTGCTCAGCGTACGTACGCGTCTACATGGTAACTATAAAAACCAATCTGGATATGCGAGCAAATGTGACTACAGTGCAAACAGACGAATCGGATTTGGTGATTTGCAGTTTGCAGTGCGAACACTCTGTCTAAAAATCGGATTTGAAAAAGAAATCAGACTTGCCCTGCTGTCTGTCTGAACACAGCCGTAGATCTGTGAGGCACTAATATCCAGTGAGTGACTTGCAGAGAAAAGTTCGGCAAAAAAAATTGGAAAGTTTTGGTCAACCATGTGCTTTTTCACTGTCTGCGCTCAGATGGCAACATAGACTGGGCCAACACACATGAAAAGGGTTTAATGTATTTTCTGTGGACAATTCAGACCACAGAGCTTTATAAGAGGAACAGTTTGTATAGTCAGTACTGCTGTCATGTACACAGTCTTTTACCTCTTTTGTATCTTTTCAATGTTTAGAAGCCCTGTAAACTGCAGTGTTACTGTGGAAATTAATGTGGTGATTATTTCCAACCACTTGTTGTGGTGAGCATAGACATCTGGGAACTAATGACGAACTCGGATAAAACATCCGCCCTGACATTTTACATGAATACCGGCCCAGTAAACAGAAGCCCCTTAGGTCATTGAGTTTTCTATTTTTTATAGTGTACTGAGATTTTCAATGCCCAATGCTAAAGTATATTTAAAGTCAGTAGCCTCACTATCCGACTAGCAGAGCATACAGGAAAAGTCACGCAGAGTAAATGGATGGGGAAGTGTGCTCACAAGGCACAACCTTACAAACCAAAAACAGCCAACACGGTCTCACAATTGCAAATTTGTACGATTTTACACAAGCCAACTCATAGGGAATGAATGATTAAGGGACCAGGGACTGGGTTAGCATTCAGAGCTTCTCTTGAAATCCAAACGAATCGTTCTGAATGTGCAGATATAAAATGTTTAATAATTACATTACTTCTTATTCCTTTATAGAACCCATTTTGTTATATAGGAGTTTAGATTCTATCTTGATATAAGCACATTTAAGCACGACTAGCAGAGCATACAGGAAAAGTCACACAGAGTAAATGGATGGGGAAGTGTGCTCACAAAGCACAACCTTACAAACCATTTACCTTTATATGTGAGATATAGTGAGTACATAAAGAATTCTTATCTTGTCTTTTACAAAACACAATAATCTTCATTTAAAACCACAATATCTTACCTGGTGTTTTTATGTGCATGGTGTTTTTTTTTT
Source organism: Olivaichthys viedmensis (assembly GCA_028565825.1). NCBI lineage: Eukaryota > Metazoa > Chordata > Actinopteri > Siluriformes > Diplomystidae > Olivaichthys > Olivaichthys viedmensis. Next base: position 2,732 of record JAOUQW010009371.1, read on the forward strand.
TTTTAATGACATGAGATTTATTTTAATTTATGTGAGGCAAAGGTTATGTCATTATGCATCGCAAAGGCATGAATAGAGAGGATCTGGCATCTTGTGAATTCCTTTTGTGCTGTGATTTGTTTGGAGCCAGACTGACATGACAGAATAGAGGAACTAGAATCATATCTGTCTCAAAGCACTCAAAAGCTGTGTGTCAGGGAATCAAATTATGTAACGTTTACCTCTGATATGATTAATTTAATGCCTTCAAACTCGCAAGCAAGTAAGCTAGCCTTTGCACACTAATATGTTAAATTGGTGGTGTCTATTGAACTAGGTTCGCTATGAAAAGAATATTTGGAATGCAATATTTTGAGTGTTTGGGGTCTGATCTACACTACCAGTCAGAAGTTTGGACAAAAGATTGAATCTAAATTTTTCATTGTCTTAAAGACATTTTGATAAAGGCTTATGCCCATGTGTACATTTATTTTTGAATCAAAATGTTGTTGTTTTTTTTAAGTAGTTTTTACTTAAAATTCAATAGTTTCCCCCAAACAAGTAGTTTATCATTTAGAGCGTTCGGAGAAGCAGAACAGCGAGTCGCTCTGCCTATTTGGGGAAGTTTTAAGAAAAGCCTCCTGGGTGAAGCTCCCTCATGAAGCTGGTTGAGAAGATGGTGAGAGTGTGCAAAGCTTCATCAGGAACACTGTTAAGAATTTAAATTAGAAAATAGTTTTGATTTGTTTAACACTTTTCTTGGTCACTGCATAATTCCATCTGTGTTATTTTATAGTGTTAATGTCTTTTAATAATGTTATTATTCTAAAATTGTAGAAAATTAAGAAAACTCTTCTATGAGCAGGTGTGTCCAAACTTTTGACTGATATTTTGTATAAATGTATATACAATTGTGTGCGAAGGTTTGCATCCCCCCTCTATTTTACAATTGATCTATTTTTGACTGGTAGTATACGTTGTGCTATTAATGCCTAATAAGACTGATGAAGCTCTTTTCCAAATAAACAATAACACAACTTCAGTCTTAACTTCCTTCATTCTTGCTGTGTTGTTGTACTTTTGCCGTGTGCTGAAATGACATAACCGGCACACATTTTGCATCACTTGTTTTTTTACATAATGCTCATGGTCCCTGCAGTGTGGTGGAAATGCAAACCAGGAACTGGAACAATGAAGTGTGCACTCTGCTTATAGGTAAAATTCTCATGGAGCAGAACGATTCTGGAGGGAACCACCATACCCTTTAAATTTAGCATTAATATTTCATCTACTGGTATAAGCAAATCTACTAACATAGATCATACTTGGCCAACAAAGCTTTAATTATGCACAACTGTTCACTGAAAGATGATAATGGCTTTGTTGCTCTGTCAGTATATCTTTTTGAAAGTTGCCTAAAAAAAAAATTGACAGGAAAAAAACGTCACCTCTAGCGAGAACAGACTGTTACTATGTAAATATTGTTCACTTTACCAGCTATGCCAAATGTTAGACAAGTGTGTTTATTGTGCAGTAGAAGTGTGGCTACTATGTGGACTAGATTTTTTCATTATAAAATTTAAAAGGGTTTACAGTTTTGTTCATGTAATAACAGGTCTATGACACTATTTTATACAAACCCTACATGATTTTCTCAACTGACTCCCTCTCTATTGAAGGGGAATAGCCGTGATTTACACCATCATTGTGCACATCTTAGTGTTTTCTCAGCTCCAAAGTCAGCTCATGAAGAAGTTGATATGTAGCTGATGAGTTGAATCTGATATATGGTCGAGAAGGAAAGTCACTAAAGTGTGAAGTGTTGAGGAACTCCAGGACTTGGACTGGAAAAAATCTACACTATCTGAAGTGAAAGAAGGCTCTTTTTCTCATGCTGGAGAAAAAGAAGTAAAAAACATTTGTGACATGAGGCGTTAATTCAGCACTGGGGATTTGACTGTGTACTTCATTTTGAAAAACTGAAGCAGTGCTTTCTTGAGGCTTCTATGCAGTTGTTTTTGTTGTATTTTTTCAGTGATCCGTGTACAAATCCTTATCCAACCTTCACGCTTTGGAATTTTGAGTCAAAGGGCACATGGGTGAAGAAAATCCACCAGTCATGTTAAAAAAGCACATAACCGACAGATACTGAAGATTATTATTTTTTGCCTAATAGAAGTAAACCAAAGCGACTTGTGTTACAATCATCAGCTCCTTGAATATTTATTAAGATTATAGTTATATTATACAGATTTTCAGTCTATAACTGATAAATCCCCGATCAGGGCTGGTCAGAACAATTCTTTTTAGAATTCTATATTTTTTTTATAATATTGACATTCAAACACAAAAAAAGTAAGTATGTAAGTAGTTCATTTTCAACAAGCACATCTTGGAATCGCTCTTTTTTTGTGGCTGAATCTTAAATGGTGTTCTTTTGGGCGTATAGTGCACTATAGTAGTAGTGAATAGGAAGCCATTAGGGATTTGGTCTGCGTAAAAAAAAAATTTGTATAAAAAAAAAAAAGGGAAGGATTCCTGTGTGGAACAAGTGGATTCCAGGTTGCCGAAGAATTTTTCTTAATCTAGCTAAATATCAGCAACAATAAAACATTACTGTGGGTAAAAACATGTAAAACATTAAGGTTTCTGATAAAATGATGATATTGTCTCATTATGATTTTTTTTTTTACCTTGCTTAAGAAAGCGACACCTTCTGTGATTTCTGTGATATGAACGCATAGTGTAGTGCTTTTGCTAATGTTCACTCTGTCTGTGGCAGTATAAAATTACAGGCTCATTCATATTAGAATGCATTCTAAGACAAAATATTTTAAGTAATTAAAATTTGAATTTGATACATATAAAAATGTTTTCTTTCCCTTGAGTGAGAGTCACACCTGCATTTTCAGATGAACACCAGGAAACAGTGTGAAATGAGACGGGCCCGTAGGTAGGCTCCATATTGCCTGAAGGCTTCGTCTGGAAAACACAAGAGCAATAGAAATGCAACAAAGATGCTGGGGAGGAGTAAACAGGTCTGTCAACTAGCTACACAAGTGACCCTCTAAGAGAGACCACACACACACACACACACACACACTTCAACCTGTTCTCATATCAAGTCCTGAGGGATTCTAACAAGTGAGAATTATTCTTTTAAATTTCATACAAGTTGACTGGTGCAGATTTTTATGAATGTGCAGTCGTGAGCCCTTGTTGCTCAGACACATCATCTGCTCTGATTCTGTTCAAAGTCCTGGAGACCCCTGACTCTCGATAACAGATCAAAAAAATACTTAACATTGTTTTATCAGCTTGAAACTAAATACATTTCTCTACTTACATGAGAAGTTCTTATAAACATTACTTTGACTTCACATGTTTTAAAAGTTTTCTACTGAAAATTAAAAGTTTTGTTTGGGGTCTTGGCGATAAAATATGATAAAATGAAGTTGTAGGGGTGTTTTATATTACACAGTTGTACATAGTTTGTTTTTCTGTTGTACAAGTGTTTAGACAGATCAGTTACAGGTTTGGATTTGTTCTATTGCCTTTTTAGCACATCTCATCAGCTTTCTGACATGCGAGCAACTACTTTGTGGCAAAACAGAAGGTTAAGACTCATTTTCTGTCTATTTGGGTTTAATTAGGTTAGTAGAAGGAAAAATGCAGGTAAGTGCAGGTAATCTCAAAACAGACACGAGGGATAATATTTTCATTCACTGTGGGGAAATTAAGCAGTAAATAGAAGTAAAGGGTTTTTTTATTTTTACATAAAAAATTTTTTTACAAAGCAAGAGGATGATGTAATCACCAGTAGGCAAACACACACAGTCATGGAGAGACTAAAACACACACTCTCTATGTCACCATTTTTTCTAAAAATCTGTTTAATACACCTTTAATTACATCTTCTGTTTTTTTCAATATGGAAATTGTAGACTCCAACAGAGCAAAACAACTTTGGGAGAAAAAATATGGAGTCACAGGCCACAGGCTACGCACAATAATAAAAGGAAACAAATAATATGCCTGCTTGATTGCCACTATTAGCCTACATTGCTTTTTAATTCAGTTGAATAGCTTAATAGATTTCTACTGTGTGCTTGAATGTTAAAATAATTACTGCATGCAAATTAAACAGACACACTTTCAAATAAAAATATTTTATTATTTTCCAGCATTCGCTTTATTTTGTTCGTTTGTTTGGTGCTGTTATGTCTAGCCAAAATCCATTAATGATAGAATTAATGTCATTAACTTTTTAAAGATGAGGAGATCCGGAGCTGATCCATTTGTAGATTGGGTTTTACCCAGCGTTCAAACTGGAAACTTCAGTAAAGGCCAACTTTAATTTCTTTCTTTTTTTTAAATAGCGGTCGGCCGTTGTTTTGAAAATTCCTACCTTATTGCAATATTTAGTCATTTCTCTTTTTTTTCCTGTTGCTTCCTTTCAGGTTTTCTTATGCGCAAATATAACAATTACAAAAAGAAAAGCAAAAAAAAAAAAACCAGCCTAAAATCCCGCTATTGACAGTGTGATTGCTGAGAATTTACCAAAGACGTCTTGTGTTCTGATGTGACAGCACCTGGGTGAGCTTTAGGGAAGAATAAATGAATAATATATTATGAAGTAATTATTAATAATTAAATTGTAGCTTCATTAACATACAGTTAACTTAATTAAACAGTAATATGAAATGTTTCCTTGAAATGATTCCAAGTTCAGTGAGTAGTTCATTGGCTGAGTTGAATCACATTTCAAGTTTAGTCTGACATTTCAAGGAAATGCTTCCTTATGTTTTCAAAGGTGCTCATAAATCACACACACACACACACTCACGCACACACACACACACACACACACACTCACGCACACACACACACACACACACACACACACTCACGCACACACACACACACACACACACGCACACGCACACATACGCACAGAAAGCAAGTGTCAGTAGAAACACATTGCTTTCGCAACTTTTTACAGTATTTCAAACTGAATTTCTGTGCTTCAACGTCCTTCAGCATTTCCAGTTTCAGGTGTTTCATATTCTAGCCTCTTTAGGGCACAGGTAATTATCAAAACCCTTCCTGAGGTGAGTCAGAACAGGTGTGTTCTGGGAAGCATGCAACGGTGGTTAAACAAAGGAAAGCTACTGGCCAGTTAGGACAGTTAAATTAAAATGAGAACTATATTGGAACTTTTTGCATTTAAAAAAACAACTTGCTTTACCTAGCTGGGTGGATGCTGGGAGTCTTGAGAACTTTATTCTAAAAAAATGTACATGAATGAAGAAGTGTGAATGAAGGGATCATAGGGTTTGTTCCCAGCTAAGCAAAGCATTCCAAGCTGTCCACTTCCCTTGCCCTAACCTTACCTGTTCATCATTTTTCATACTAGTCGACATGTGGCATTAATTACAAATTTGCAATTTTGAGACCATGTTGCATGATGCACATGTACCTGGCAAATTTGGAAAATAATATTCCGCTTCAGGAAGCAACTCTTATAATTACAAAATTACATCACTCCATCAATACATGGCTTTGCACTCCTCCCAAGATAATGCCCACGGGCAAGAAATGTTCTTCCTTGAAGAGAACAAGAGAGAGAGAACTCTTAATAACCATGATTAATTCTCATGAAGAAATTTTTTTCAGGAGTGCTATTTTGATGCACCGCAGCTGTCAGTGAGTCACTGGTTTGTCATTTCACTCTTAATTAAGTGTTTATTAGCAAATATGAAAATATGAGGTGATATTTTACTCACTCAGTTCCCCATTGCAGAGATGAGCCTTCTCGAGGACCTCAATGACAACAATAAAAGGTTCCTCCTTTTTTTAATGCTAACTAATCTTTCACCGAACTTGTTATATTGATCAATATTTAAATGCTGCATTTCCTACAACAGAGACTTTTAGGTGCAAAGCTTTAATTGCACCTTTTAACTAATTAAGCTGTAACATGAAACGTTTCCTTGAAATGTGACTCCAAACTCAGCCAATCAGTGCTTTTGTAATAGGCGAGTAGTTAATAGGAATATTATTGTCCTAATCTGCCATACATAGTGCAACATGGTCTCAAAATTGCAAATTTGGAATTATTCCCACATGTCATCTTATATGAAAAAAGTTTCTTATATTAAAAGTTTTTCCTAATCTTTTTTTTTTTTATCTTTGATCAATATTTTAATGTTGCCTTTCCTATGACAGAGACTTTTAGGTGCAAAGTTTCAACTGAAGATGTTTCATGCTACATTCCTCTGTTCTAAACTAATTCATTGCATTTTAGAACATTGTATTTGAAATTTGTAGAGGTGATCAGCACACTTGTAATTGGTTTGTAAATTATTCTTATCAGTGAGGGCGCAAAACCAAGAAAGTGGAATCTTCTAAAAACACAAGCGCAAAATTCACACTTATACCCAAGATCATGGAGTCTCCAATCTTTTGTTTAATATGTGTAGGTTCTCAGGCACAGGAGCAGCGAACCACGGCACAGACATTTCCATAGTTATGCCTTTTTCAGAGTGCTTGAAGAACTTGTGTTTCTAAGAATAAATGCAACTATTCCAGAAACAAAAGTGAGGCTCTGTGACTTTTGCATCAGGTTTGTACTCTTTGCACTCCCTAAAAATGCAGAACTGACTCATCCTTGCCCTCTACCAAGGATGGGGTAGAGGGGAGCTGACAAACTGTACATAGCAATAGATTGACTGGAGTTAGTGCACCTGTATGGTAGGTTTACCTGATAAAATAGTGAATGAGTGTAGGTACAAGGTAGGTGTACCTAATAAACTGGCAACTCTTCCTGTAAAATGAATGATACATAAATTCCACAATGAAATCATCATTTTTAAAATCCCAAATCCACAATCAGATTCGTAAAAAAGGTTGAAAGAGTGCAATCCTCATATTACAGCTTCGAATACTTTTTTACGTCTTTACAATGTTCATTATGTGATTACGAATCACAATATACCTACCTTACAACTTTAATGCTGCATGTACAATTAACGCTAGCCAAGCACAAGATTACAACTCAAGGGTCTTTTTTGAACATCTCACTGTTGTCACGTTTTGCATGGCTTTAGAAAGCTGAGGTGGTGGGGCTTAAACAAAAAGATTCATGAGTTTTTTAATCTCACCCACAAAGTGAGACATAAAATACAAACTGAATGTGCTTCACATACGATTAGTTTTGACAGGAAGTAAAAAAATAGAAGCAAATACTAACACTGCTATAACAGGAAAATATTTTTTTTAATATACTGGAAAATCTCATCTGACTTTATCTCACTGGATCGGTTTTCATAGTCATATGCATAGATATAATATAATAGAAATTGAATCAAATATTTTATCCCTGTTGGCATTGAACATGTTTGTCAAAAACATCTTTGTTCCAAGAAGAGGAATTTAAAAAGCATGATACTGTCGCAAACAGACTGTGACATGGAATAAAGATAAGCGACACTGATTAAGGTTTGTGTGATGTCTGTGGAAATTGATGGTGAAGTAAAGGTGATAAAATCTATAGAGCATAAACAGTACTTTTTTCTTTGAGACACTCCTCCACAAATGTCTGCGCACAAGCCTGCTTTACACCGTGCATTTTTCAAATACACCTGATTCATCTTAGGAGTTGGTTTCCTCAAGGCTTTGAGGAAACTTTGCAAACTTTGATCTCTGACAGGTGTGTTGCTAAAGCTTCAAATTAATTGTTTAAAAAAAAATTATATATATATATATATATATACAGTACTGTGCAAAAGTCTCAGGCACAGGTAAACAAATTCTGTATAGCAAAAGATGCTTTGAAAATAATTAAATTATTTAAAAAAAATTAAAAGTACTATAAAAAGCAGTAAACAATAAAAAACTAAAACAAATCAGTGTGTTGGTGTTTCGCAGCCTTTGCCTTTAAAACTGCATCAATTCTCTTAGGCAGGCTGTCGTGCAGTTTTATAAAGAAATCAGCCGGTAGGTTGTTCCGAGAACTTGCCGCAGTTCTTCTGCAGAACTTTGGCTCTCACTTGCTTTTGTCTCTGCAGGTAAAATCCCAGAACAGCCTTCATTATGTTTTAATCTAAAAATGGTCTTTTAATTAATATCTTACTTTATTTCTTTATTTAATGATATACAAAAAAATTCTCTATAGCAAATACATTTTAGTCAAATAAATGTTAATCTTAAATCTGCTTTTTTCTACTGACACATTAATGCTGAAGACATCTAAGACAAAATTTACATAAAACATTTGGGGTGCCTATGACTTTTGCACAGTACTATATATATATATAGGTTTTATAGCATCAAGAGTGATGTTCTGATAGCGTCTGTGTTTTTACTTTGTTGTCTAAAACAGTTTTTTCTACCACTCTATGTGTAGCCTAGACGTTTTTGCTCCAATTTGACAAAACCTTTAGGCCTAGTAGATACATTCGTGTCATTTAGTGTCGTGCTATGAAACTGGCCCAGTGTAGGCCTGCTAGTGTGGAAAAGTGTCTTACATTAAATAATATCTTAAATAAATAATCCCTTGTATTCTTTATAATGCCTTTAGTACTTAAATGCCACATGGCTCTGACTCATCAGTTGGTTTAAACCCATTGTCTTTTGTGAATGATGTACTATTCATGAGTGGAAAAATTGTTGTTTTGTTATGTTTTGTACCTATTTAAGTAAAACAGGCGTACACACACACACACCCCTGCCTTTGGCCTGCGCGTGAGCTTACGTCACTGTGACGCAGGGAGAGTCCAAGTCATGCACGGCGACATGACAACAAAACACAATGGAATGCGTGTCACTGAGACGTGTCAGGTCAGGTTATGTAAAACGCAGAGGCAGTGAACGGTTTATTAGGTAAAGACAGAAGAACGGTTAATTGGGTTAGTTATTAAAGTCAGTCCTATAAAAACACTATTTAACAGTAGTTTTCAAGCTATGCACCTATAGAGCGCATGCACACAAAGTCGCATTTCACCTTGCATAACTCCATTAGCCTGGTGTCACGGTGTTGGCGCGGGAAGGCAGGACACAGGCGCAAGCCGTTTCAAACAATATGTCAAACATTTATTCACTCTCAACATAGATGTACAAACACAGCATAACATGAAACATTCAACGACAAACTGGACGGGCACACGAGGGCTTTTTATACAATCACTAAAGAGGAGTGAAACAGGTAACAGGTGGAAACATTTAAGACACATAAAAACCCTAAGCCTGTGGCCCTCGTTGCTGTGGCAACCGCCACGCGCGTTCACGTGCACCGCAGTGGAATTAATTTTGGAATTAATTTATATTATTTCATTTCAACATAAGATAACAATAAGCAATACTTTCACACTATGCACTGTATTATGAAGAGGTTATTTCCAGGGACGCATTTTTCACATCTTCACTGGGATACAACTCTTGGGCTGCATACCAAAGTCAGACCAGTAACAATGATTGTCATATAGTGGACATTAAGAGTGGGTGTCCCTTTTGTGTTGTTTTTGCAACACAAAAGGAAGAGGGCAGTTAGTTGCCAAACCCTTCCCACTGAAAATCTCCAAAACCATCCACAAAAGTCTCAACTTTTTGACAAAAAGTCACCAAATATGAAAACATGCCACGGTCAAAATCACTGAGATTACCTGAAGCTGCTGGCCGTATCTGCATGATTTTATACATTGCGCTGCTGCCACACGATTGGCTGATTAGATAAT
>JAOUQW010009381.1:0-12443 GCA_028565825.1 Olivaichthys viedmensis
TGGAAATGAAATAAGAAAATTTAAAAATAAAATAAAAAGCAAGTACCATAAGAACATAAATATAAAATATACAATATACAAATGTGCAATGTTGACCGTGAACAGGCATATAGACACAAACAGCACTAAATGTGTTTAAAGGATGTTGGTATTAATAAATGTGTTTAAAGGATGTTGGTATTAATAAATGTGTTTAAAGGATGTTGTTTGTAATAGTACAAAAATGTATTGAAAAAGCAGGACTTTGATCGGTTGCGCGTGTGCACGTTATATGTCGTGCTTTTATTTTGAAAGGATGTCAAACGCAGTGCAAGCTCGGCACTGGGGCAGGTTTCACTTCCATCGCGCCGGCAGCGGCTGTGCTTGGCTTTCTTCCGGTGTGATATCGGTGGACGAAATGAGCGTCATACGGTCAACATGTCTACGCGTCCCGCGAACGGGAACGTTATGTCGGTATGTCTCATTTTCAGCCGATTCGCTGCTCATACCTGTCGGATAATCGAGATTTGCGCGAACGCTCGTGTTCAGCAGCTCGCTGTCGTGTTGATAGAAAGTCATTGGGGTCAAAACGTGGCCGTTTCCGCGGTGACGATTTATTATAGGCGCGTCATGCGTGAGCGATATTAGCACGTTATTACGCGTCTTACGCACAAGTCGGCTAATGTTTGAGCGCTATTTTTTAACACGTCGTATTGCTTGTGTTTATCCTTTATGGGTCTTTAATGGCGGGCGTAATGCATTAATGAAAAGAAGCTGGGGAAATAGCAAGAATATATTATATAACAATACTAAATTAACATTTGGATACGCAAGGAATTAAAAACTAAAGGTACTGAAGGATTTGGGAAACCAATGTTTATAAATAAGAGGAATAATCCATTTTTATTATTTTTTTTATTTTATTATTTTTTTAGAAAACATGTCCCTCTTGCAATAAGCAAGTGATTTTGTAATTCATTACATGAATTATTTGTTGATTGCTTTGTCTGTTGCTCTTTTTTTCTTTTTCTTTTTTCTTTCTTCATTTATCCACTGACCGCTGAAAACAAATAATAAAAATGTCTGACTTGTTGAACTTTTCTTTCTAGCACCAGGGGCACTTTTATTCATTTGGGATTTGGTGTAAGGATGTGTCTGACGCATGTGCAATTCTTTTGCATGGACCTGGCGACAGGTGGTCGTGCTTTTGTCAATGGCACAAAGGCAGGAGAGTCCACAAGCTGTCCATTTCAACAGTAAATCACAAGTTTGAGACTGCGAGGCCAGCCGCTCACTGTACAGGTCCATGCACAGCTAGCAAGCTCCCATTTACAGAATCCTTTACATACTCCAATGTATTGTGGTGGATTTTTGTGGTTCGCATGATGAATAATCAACATAAACATATGGAAAGATCAGTATACTCGGGGGACATGAGCCCATCATCTTTAATAAGAAATGAGCTAGCTTGTAGACAATGGTGTAATCCTAAAATGTGGAAAAATCAATATAACTAAAGGGCCTTTTGTCCTGTGATTTTACTGCGTCTCTGACCTCGAAAGGCAGCGGAACAAAGTGAAGGAAGCGAGCTGAGGAACTGACTGATAACTGGCTTATCTTACAAAGCAGCATACCAGGTGGGATGCAGTGGTGGAAAAAACCAAGAATTAGTTTCAGGCCAATTATTCCAAAAAAATAAAGAAGAGATAAGGGCGAGGGATGTCGTCTCAATTGATCCTCCGTTATTCAGGAGTGTATAAAAAACAGAAGCCCTTCACTCAGTCCCTCGGTTTTCCCCTTGGACAACCCAGCTTTATTGTGGCGTCTTCTGGATCCTCAAAAAACGTATCCATTTTTCTGCTACTCTTGGTGTTAATGATTGATTTATTTTTCAGGGCCTGAGGGCAAGTGTCTTTTTTACGACAGTATTAAGATGCAGTACAGCTGGTCTCTTGTCAGGAATCTTGCATAATCCGAATCGCAGTATAAGGCGTGTGACATGTCACAGTTTTTTAATGTACCACTTTTCTTATGAAAAAGGAGAAACTGCTCTTTGAGTTGGGTAAATGGTAAAACGGCTGTTTCTGTGAAGTGCCTCCATTAGGTGTGCATCAGAGCCTCTTGCTCAGTATTTTTTTAATAAACTGCCTTTGGGAAATGTTCTTAGGTGAACTGTTTCTTTCTTATGGCTGTTAAAAAGGCAACTGCATGATTTATGTATAGACTACACCAAATTGTAAGCTATTATTCAAAACATTTGACAGCCTTTTCTTATTTAGTTTTGCAGAATATTTTTGTTCATTTTCACCCGTCAGATTTTGTGAACAACTTCTTTCAGTTGTCACTGTGAAAATGTACTCAGGCTTTCAATTTTGTGAACTATGAACTGCCCTTCCCACACACCCTACTATATAATTCTGCATCTCTGAGCGTGTTTACCTGCACACGATCATTATCTGATTTGGGTATGCCAAATTTGCCGGATTATTCAAGTGATCATTGTAAATCAGATTAAAGCCACCTGGATTTTAACCATGTAATCGGGTTATGCAACGCATGTATCTGTAATCTGATATTCATATTCATTTTTCTACATCGGATGGAGAGCTGCACCACAAGCACTAAGACACCACAGACTAAACAGCTTGCAGAAGGACAGCATTATGTGCAAATAAATATTTACCAGTAAAGAGACGTGAGAGCAGATTTGTTAGCAGCCAAGAAACTCGAGTCAATTGTGCTTCCAACCAACCAACAAGATCATAAAAATACGCATTTTTGTACCTTGAAATGATGAAAGGAAAAGGAAACGATTTACTGTTTATCAACCCTACTCTGCTAGCTGAATGAAATAGTTTAACTACATACCAGCTACTTGATTTTTAAAAGTAATGAAAAATGTAAATAGACTAATAGCATCGCAACTGGTACACTCAGAAAAAAAGATAAAATCTAGAACCCTTAAGGGTTTCTTGGTTGTTCCTCTGAGGGAACCCCTAAAGGTTCTATGTAGAACCCTACAACTGGGCGTTTCCTTATCATAGAGGATTCCAACGAGAAGCTAAGAACCCTTAACTATCCAAAGAACCTTTTGAAGAAAGGGTTCTTTTTTCCTGAGAATGTAGCACAGCTACTGACCAACACTGAGCACATCGTGTTTAGAAAGAAATGCAATTATTGAGTGACTCGTGTAGATCCTGAGTTTTCTTTTTATCACGTTACCGAAGTGCATGTAAGTGTGTGTTGATCAAATTATTGCAAAAAATCTGAGTTAGATGTGTATAGAAACAATTTAAATGATGCCACCATTTTCACTAATCGTAGTCAAACTGATTTGTCCTTCACAGGCTCCTTTCCCCAAAGGGATTTTGTACAAGTTGAGTCAGATGGGATATGCTAATTAAGAAATTTGCATAACCTCAGTCCAGATTTTTGTTAGGCTACCTCATGTTTAATATCCAAGTGTCTAAGAAAGTCGCCAATCACTATGCATGCTGTGACGAAACACTATACGCTATGGTACACCATTCCTCCATTTTGCTCTTCTGTCCATATTTACAGATCAGTCTCTTAAACCAGTCAAATGGAAGACACTATAATGTCTGAGTTATACAACATCTTGCTAAGCCGACACTGACAGTAATTGAATAGTAAGTCATCATGTCCTTGTCCTCTCTAAACCGTTGCACAATCCTATGATTTAACAAATAGCCATTTAAAGGCCAATCCACACCGTTTTTTCACACGCAACATATGCTTCCATTTTAACAAGCTTTTCACCCACACCGACTCCGTTAGACGCACGCACCGCGATCCCACGCGTCCTGTTGGGCTTGTTTTATGCACTGTCTGTTTTTTTTTTTTTTTTGTCACTTGCGTGCATAAGTAAAGCCACTTCCTGGATGCATTCAAATCCCACACATCCACTTTCTTTACGCTGTGAACTGTATTTAAAATCATAATATAGAACGATAGCATGATTGTGCAGCCTGTATTTCCTGAGTACATATGGTAATGATGCTCATGGATAACCAGAAAAAAAGACGCATATGCTGTTTTGTTCAATTCAATTCAGTTTTATTTGTCGAGCGCTTTTAACAATGGACATTGTCACAAAGCAGCTTTACAGAAATCCGGATGTAGATCTAGATCCCTAATGAGCAAGCCAGAGGTGACGGTGGCAAGGAAAAACTCCCTGAGACGACACGAGGAAGAAGCCTTGAGAGAAACCAGACTCAAAAGGGAACCCATCTTCTTCTGGGTAACACCTGATAGTGAGATTATATGTCACTATGGGAAAGGTCAAACTATCCCACTATCTCATATCACGTTTTTAATTTTTTTTTTTTTAGCTTTGTTGTAATTACAGCTGGCTCAATTTCGGCTGTCCCCATCCCCCATGTTTCATTAACATTGTTGTACATTTGTGGATTAGTTTTCTTGATAAAAATGAAGCGTGTTGTCGTGCTGGTAGTGTGTACGGTGTGGATTGCAAGGCTGGTGGCTACGCGCCGCTCCCACAATGCAGACGTGACGCTTACTGTGGGCTACCTTCTTAGGTACCTAAGATGTAGGCCTAAATAACTGGAACATTAAACGCACTCGGACTCAAACTTTTCCCTTTTCGACTCGGACATCATCACGCCACACTGCAGTCCCTCTTTCTTTTTTTAAATTTTTACATGGGTTAAGCATGGGTTTCCTCCGAGACACATGAAGCCAGCCACCGCATCTTTACGAACTGCTGCTCGTGCAATGTCACAGGGCAGTCCTGCAGGCTCGGAGGAAAGCGCCAATTGCCCTCCTCCATATGCGTGAGCTCACACACTCCATGATTGGATGGTGCCGCTTTGATTGAGAGGAGAGAACGTGTAATGCAATCCCTCCCACCCAGAGAGCAGGGCCAATTACGCTCTTAGACTCGAACTAGCGATCTCCAGACGATAGGGAGCCTCAAACTCAAACTGCAGCACAAATCAGAAACTACTATGCACCCACCAACATTCTCCCTTGATTTTTAAATTAAATAACACATCTTTCTGTTAAAAGGGCAACAACCCTTACTCTTATTTTGTACTGTGAGGGCAGCTCTGAGATTTTGTGAGATGGGTATTTTGAAAATGTAGTCATGAATTAGTCATTCAGAATGCACTTAAAAACTCATAGCTTTTAATTGCTCAGTTGAAATAATTTGCACGCAGTTTACAAATAATAGCGAACCTGCATAGTTTCTGGTATTGCTTCTTTTTTAATCTCCAAAGCACAAATGGGTTTGTAGTGTATTTGTGTATGTACAAGGCCAGCAGCACAATTAGTTGTTAAAAGATTTGGAAGAAGAGCTAAAGACAAATTATTCTAATATGACACTTTTCTTTGCAATTCTAAAATCAGAAACATTAAGCACTACGTTTTTTTTGCATGGACATTAAGTGAACTTGAAAGTGAAACCGGGACCTAAGCAGCAGATGTCAAGCTGAGAATGTTTGCGAATAAAGTAGGCTTTCTTAATGGATGAAGCCTCACCGACATTGACGTATGGCCTGTACTTTTAATAGCCTATGAACATAAACAGTTTTTATCATTCTCTTTTTTTCTGATATGTAGTGGTAATAGTCACAGTGCAATTTCCCTACATAATCAATGTTCCCCTTAGTGGACACCTGTCCCTCCCCATCAAGTTGGTCAACGTTCTGCATCCATCAAACAAGTTAGCCAGTGTGCTAGCATCAGTATGAAACTATCCAACATGGTCTTTTGCAAATTCGTTACAATTCGCACAACTCAAATCGTATGAAATGATACGAAGGTTAAGGTTAGGCTTAGTGGCGGGGTTAGCATTCAGATATTTTCTTACGACTTCATTTGTATGAAGTCTAACTAAATCCGACCACATATTTCTCATGAGATCAGGATAGATAGCAGTTTATTAGTTGGCTAATTTCAAGCTAAATGAAACACCACAAATGGCGTGGCAAAGCGTAAGAAAGTGAGGAGAAAAAGACTAGTTTCCAAAAACATTTAAGAAAATTAGGCTCATGTGGTCCTGGTGAAACATCTGCCACTGCTGAAGCATCGCTAGGGAGTGTCACCTACCCCAAGTCTCTCAGTTGATCACGGGTCCGAGCAATGCCTATACACCCGCCCAAGATTCCCCTCCACCATGCGAAATGCTAGTGTAGCTTTGTTATATGTTCAGATCATGAAGAGCAAGTTAGAGCTGATGCAGTGAGTTTAGTACAGTTCTCTCTAATCAGTGATAAAGACTGCATGCAGGGTCTCTTAGAGACTCTTAATCTTAACGCAGATTATTATTGTGTATAGAAATCCTGTAAATGATGGGGAAAACTGTATTACTGTAAGGAATGTTTTAGAGTGAGATTGCATAGTAATGTCATGGTAATGGAATAGTGCGTTGTCTTGCGAGTGGTGATGGTATTTGTGGGGGGCCCAAAGAGGTTTATGCTAAAAACACGCAGGGGTAAAAATCAGCCTAGTTTTCTTTTATGGCGATTTGATTGTCCTGCTGCTGGGATAAATGCAACCTTGCAGTATTAAATCTTTACCACCCACCTATGATTTTATGGCAAACTGAACTACCCAAAAATCTGACATTAATGGACGGAAAAAAGGAAGTGTCGGTGTCGGTTATAATTGACTGATTGACTTTATTGTAACTATTAATTTAACTTAACCCAAGTTTTTTATGTTTCTGGTTGTATTCAATATTTACACTTCACATTCATATTGTTTAGAGGAATTTTTGATGTTGCTAGATGCCGTACCCACATTGTGCAGATGCCCAGCTCATCAAAATGACTATGAATATTTGATTGCCAATTTACCGTTGTAAGAGCCACATAAACCACATTACTGCTCTCTCTCTCTCACACACACACACACACTCACATCCACCCATCCATCCATCCACCCACACACACACACACACTGTAATTATAGTAGGTAGGCTGGACTGAGAGGGTTTATTGCTCTGAGAATAAATTGTACTTTGTGAAATATTGGTTTTTGTTTAACTACTAAAGCACAGCCAATAAATTATTGAGCTCTCTAAATGGTCTCACTCCTGCAGAGGTAGTGCAATGATGCAAAGCTGTAGATTAATCAATTTATCAATTGACAACTTTATTAGACGGTTTGGAGGGCATCTGTGTTTGGAGGGAAATAACTGAAAATCACAGCCATGGAATAGCAGACTGGATTGAAGTATGTTGTAAGATGCCAAATAAACCTGTTTTGAAATCCCCTATCAATATTATTTGTGATATTTTATGTTTCTCATAGAGGTCGATGGACAATGAATTTAGATCCCGTATTGGATTTGGTTTTCATTTGATTTGGACCAATAAGATAATCAGCCTTTTTTGTTCAGTGGTGGTGTCTTCTTCCTTATTTAGTCAAATGATGTCTGTAAGGTTTGTTAGGGCCACATGCATCCTGGTGGTTAATAGATACTGCACTGCACCATAACTTTAGAAAACTCGCCCACTAGTGCACATCTCGGGGTCTTTCATCCTCCAATCCATCCAGCTCAAGGAGCCCCCCGTCCTTATGTTTACAAAGTGCAAGTCACAGTTGCGTCCACTTGCAAATTTGGGCGTTTCTATGGGTTTGGGTACGGGCAAGGTATTGTTATAGAAATTGAGTAAACAATTTTGCACCATATTGATATGTCTTTTGATCGCTCCTAGGAAGCTACATGAGCAGCAGTTTGAAAAGATGCAGTGGCTTCTCTGTGTAAGAGGAAGCATATGATATCCTTCCTCCTTCCAGATTGACCTCTGCCGTGCATCAGGAGAGATTATGCTGGTTTGTGGGAATTGGATATATAACTAAATTGGGTAAAAATATTATACACTTGCCACAAAAGACAGTCATTTTTGCATTAAATAAACACTCTCAAATGCTAAAATTGTTAGTATAAATAGAAAACAAATCAGGGGATACAACACACCCCTGAGGTGTGCCATTATTTAAAACTATCCAGTTAGATGAAGATTCATTTATACTTACCTCTGTATGCTTGCTCTGTAAGAAAAATCTCTGATTCATAAAATGATACTACCAGTTACCTTTAGATCAATTAAGCACTGCTGAAGAATGTGTGCCTTTATGGTATTAAATGCAAAACTAAATTCTATAAAAAGTACTCCTCTGGGCTGTTGGTGATGACAGGATATTCTATAACATAGTATGGCATCTTCAGTGCCCTTGTGACTGTTGTATGCTAATTGAAATGAGTATAGCCCACCTGCATTAAGATGTGAAATGCTTGTAACTCTTTCAATGGGTTTGTACAGAAAAGACGTCAAAGCTTTAAGTTGTTAAGAGCTAACGCGCCAACCTTCTTTACTTCTTAACACTGAAACAGTTGCGTAAAACTCCTTTTAGCTAGTGAATACATCTTTTATGTACCCAACCCCTCAGACCATCAGGACCCAGAGCTTTGTTTGGTTGAACACAGGCGTGGCTGCAGCCGCATCTTCAGTCAGCGATTAAGAAGGGGAATGTTGCTACAGACCTAAAATGTCCTTTTTCAAATTTACTATAGAAATGAGACCATTTGGCGTGGATGGGCTATTTTTTAGATTGTGTGTCAGGCTACTGTTATTATTGTTGTTTCAGTTTTGCTCTGTACTTCAGTACTAAATGCACCATATTTTGATCTGACCTTTCTATTGGGGGCTGGCACACAGCATTGTACGCACCTTCGATACACTGACCTAGTGTCCGAGTAAAATGTGGGACAATCCACATGATCCTGTAAAATAGTCAGGTGTGCTGTGAGGTCACATGTATTGAAATGTCCACATCTGCATTATTATGACTTTTCCTGACAGCTGCCCACTTGTTGTCATGCCCTGGCACATAAACCAGGATTAGTGTCACCTGCCCAATTTCTCAGGGGTGGTAAAAAGGTCTAAAAGACACTGTAAGGATTTTAAAGTCTCGTCCCCATATCTGTTCCCAGATACAAAGGTTTGTTGCCCACCTAACGTACATGCACAGTCGGCCTGCTACAGATTTCTTCAATTTGAATTCATCACTGTATTCAAAACCAAACAGGAGGATTTTTTGTAAGTCTATTATCAATGTTGCCACAAAATAAAGCACATAAAATGGGAAATTTTGGAATTTTTTCTTGTCATTGAGTGTTTATTCTTGTGTGCAGAACCCTTTGAATTTTAATCTCAACAGGCCTTTGTACAGTGCTGTTGTTTTTATTTTTATTTTTTATTTATTTTTTTATTTTTTTTATAACTCTAACTCATGATTGTGGCTTTTCTTTTTAACATCTGAGCTTGGTGCACTGCATAATTTTAATTATATTGTCACAGCAATATAAATATTTAAATCAATACTCAAGGACACGTTGCTAAACTGCCAAACTCGCATAACAGTAGAACTGATGCTTGCTCAGTACCGGAGGATTACTTATAATTGTATATATTCATTATAATTAAAGGTAAATTTAGCCTTCTATGATTTTTGCTTACATTTCTGTGGGAATTGACACCTCTGGTATCATTTGCGTGTTGCATGTATATGACTGTTGTAATATGTGATTTTTGTGAGACTTGCTGTAATACCCAGATCATTGGATTAACTATATCGAAACATATATTTTCTCTTTTCCAGACCAAAGGATCTGGAGCAATGGGTGGAAACAGCAAATCCTCTGGAGGACAAGGTAAATACACTACTCTCTCAAATATGTTTACTATTCAGGTCAAAATGAACCATTTTAAATTTACTAAAAGTGAAACAATTGTCACAAAAATGTTTAACTTGCATGGCTCAATTTCACCAGTGAATATAAAAAACTGAATCTTTTTAAAATTGCATTTATATTAGAGATGATGTTCAGGTTATTTTTGAATAATGATGTAAACCAAAAATTGTTAATGATTTTAGTTCCTGTCACATTCCCTCCAGGACGATTCCAAAGCATTTAAAATGTGTATTTCCATAAATATTGCTAATGAGGATGAGATATGGCCTAGGTCAACAGTACATTTGTTGCTAAATAGTGAACAGAACAGGAGGGCTACAGAAACAACCTAACTCAGATAAAAGAAGGCTGACACCATGCCATACATTTGTCCTGAAATGTTTTAAAAATATAACAGCTGTAATCATTAGCCTAACAATCACTAATGGCCCAGCACGAGTATTCAAGCACATAATGTTCCTCCCCTTGCAAATGTGCCCTTCAGGGGGATGTGTGTCTCTGTGTTTGCTAAACAAGGAAAAAGCCTGGTAAGCAATTGGAACTTCTGTGCCATGAAACACAGAACCAGAAAAAAATCAGGGAGGTCTAAATGGAGCAAAAGCGACAGATTGGCCCATGCTTATTAGATAAGGCTCGCTTCTTGGCTTTTCTTCTTGCTAGTACATACCATACCTCCTACACATCATAACAGAGCAGACACGCATAAAGAGAAACATATTTTTTATTTGGAAATACTGATGTGCACCAGATTCCAAAACTATGGTTCTGGTGGTGGTTTATGTGTCAGTGAGTCGATAACTGGAATCTTGTGTCAAATGCCAGTAATGATTAAAAACTGATAAATTCACTGACCAAAAATATCAATAATCAATGGGGATGAATGTCAAATCTTATTGTGTAAAGCAAGATTAGGCATATTGCCTACAGCATTAATAAACAACCAGATGCCCACTGACCTTTCTTTCACTTATTTTCTGATAGTTTTATGTTTATAGGCTTACAGCTAAGTGCATTAACTTAATGAAAACCAGTTTGTCAGCGAAAAAACTGTGCAATGCATCATAAACATTTTCCAACAGTAAGTAAAATAGTCGAATATTAAATGATTTTTGTCTCAATACCTTTGACTCGATAGGAGGAATCCGTGTGTTTGCTGTTCATAAAGTAAAGTGCAGTTTTAAAACACTGTCATGTATAATTCAGTGAAAACTATTAGTTTGCTTCAAATTGTGAAAAGATCCTAGTATGAACAAAAATAATAAATCAAAGTCTTTTCATTATAGCTTAGTAATAGCTTAATTGTGTCGCTTTGGTTCACATTGGCTAATTCAGTGGACATTTATTTGAAAGAAGATGACGCACAGCATTACACAGGCTTCATCTGCCCTTGTTGTCTCTCTTTGTCCCTTAATTTGCTTCAAGATGTGCTTTTCTACCATTATCAGGCCTCATTATACCAGGGGATAAAACAAAGTTTCATTCAATCGATACACTTGCTTGCTTTCTCTCCCTTCAATGCCTTCATTTCTAAAAAATTACTGCCACTACGATCCAATTAAAATAGGTTTGTTCGAAAACAGAGAATTAAATGCCTGTATTATGGTTTCCGATATCTAAATGTTTAATTAAGTAACTTTCAATAGATGCTACTGAGCAGGAATTCTCAGCTATAACTTATCCATTTTCCAAATTGTGAAAGGACTAATGGTAGAATGGGCTGTAAAATTCCCTAAATGAAAGAAAAAACATGTTGGGTAATCGATTGTAAAGGTCTCTGCGTTTAAAGAACTTGGCTGAAACACAACTTTTAAGTTAATTCTGAGAACATTTCCTACAGTTATTGACATTTGCAGTATTGGCAATGTGCCACTTGCAGATCTTGCACATAAGGTGGTAGAGAGGGCAACACATTGATCAGGGCTGACTGGTCAATGGTATAGCGTTTCATCACTGCCTTTCAATTAAGTGAACTGCTTTCCTGGCATCCAATTGAGTCAAAAGCAGGCACATTATACCAGTGAGCCCAGCATACCATCCAATGACAATCAATGCTGCCATATTGCCATATCAGTGGTTGGAGTTGCATTTCTTTTTGTGTTGGATTTTCACTCCAGGAGTTCAGCAGTACAGATGATTACACTAAAGTCATCTTAATATGACCAAACAGCGATAAAACAGAATAACAAGAATTGCACTAAAGAGCCATATGGGTGCAAAGCATATTCGTATATATACTGCAGAGCAAGTCGTCTCAATGACTGTGTATTTAAAGAACCTCTGTCTGTGTCAAGACTGCTTTTCTCCTCAGCAATAATTGCTATTGGATTTTCCAGTCCTAATGCTCTCTTTTCCTCCCTGAGATGCTTGCTATTGAACTGTGTTCTTGTCGTCCCTACACTTGATATGCACTTTATCTCTGCCTTCTATCACAGTCAGATCTCACTCACTTTTACGTCAATACTGCTTAGAATCGTAACTCTATAAATGAACCCTTTAATGGCTGGCTTTTGGTAGAGCATCTTTTTAGTAAGGATATTTTGTTGAAAAAAAACTCAGCCACTTGTTTGAGGTTTGCTCTGACCGCTCGCTCTCTTTCATATATATATATATATATATAATCTTTTTTTAAAGTTTAAATATCCTTTAATTATGAATTATTTAATTTGTGGGGTATTTTCATGTTGCACCACCACAAATAATCAAGTTTGATTTCTTT
>JAOUQW010009409.1:0-12443 GCA_028565825.1 Olivaichthys viedmensis
TCTGACCCCAGCTTACCAACATGCTGGGATATGAAGAATGAATTTCACTGTACTGTACTTGTATATGTGACAATAAAGGAGCATTCTATTCTATTCTATTTACAGCAGATGTATTCAAACCGGGCGCAACATTGTGGTGTGCATATTCCAACACTGCATTTGTCTTGGATTAGTAAAGTTAACACAAAAACCGTCCCCACAAACCCTGATAACCTATTACAGCACTGAACCATAGACGTGTTGTAAACATAATATTGGCAAGAAAAAAAAAACAGCAAGGCAGCTCCACCTGATACAGTCGTACCAGCGCCATACACACTACCATGTCAGTGTCATTGCTGTGCTGAGAATAATCCAATACCCAATTAATATCTTGTCAACGGTGGTCCTTGATGGTTATTTCTATTAATAGATGGATTAGCAAATTGGGCATAGCAACAGATGGGCTTCAGTCAGTAATTGCATATGTGACCTACATGGTACCTGATAAAATAGCCAATAAGTGTAGCTAAATGGTGGGCGTACTGGCAACTCAGTGTATGAGGTCCATCTGAACCCCAACTGAAGCCCATCCTATGTGACGCCAGTGCATCATTGCACTTTTAACATTTTTTTTTTTTTACATTTTTTAAAACTGAAAGTATTTATGTGGAACACTATGTACTACTTCTTGCACCACTGTATTGTTGTGTTGTATTATAATTATGGCATATTGTTTACTTCATTTTTTCTACTGTATTGTATTGTTCACTGTGTTTTTGCACGGTATTGTATTGTCCTGTATTGTATTGTAATTGTATTTTTATACTGCATTGTACTGTTGTATTTAATGTATGTGACACCACACTAAGAGAAATTCCTCGTACATCTGCACTTGTCGAATAAAAAATATTCTGATTCTGATGTGCATGGGCAAGAACGGCAATTTTTACCACCAATGAAGTTATTTTATTACCAATGTGTGCCCATTCTAGATATTAAGTTTATTAGGTGTTGTTCTGTTTTCCTTTTGTCACAAGAGGGCAGACTTGGAACAGGAAAGCTAAACACTGTCACATTCAGCAAAGACTCTAAAAAGTGTGTTTGTATTGAACTTAAAAGGTTGGCATGAATGAGAAACTACTTTACCAATAACCATTTATAATCGAAAATGCATCACCATTTTACTACATCTTTTGACCAAATCAAGGTCGTGCTACAACTGGGACATGCTCACTAGAGATTAACAGCAGGTTTGAAAATCTCCTACTATGGTTTGTGTCACAATTTAAGGCAAAAATAGGGCCGCCCTCATTAATGTAGCCTATCATTGCCATTTGGCTCCAGACCCAGTAGCTGTATCTTGCTGCTAATGTCGTCATGCAGTATTTTTCCTACCAGTGTCAAAGTAGGAAAAATATGTGTTGATGTGTTGATCAATCTCAGGCATTGCGAAATAGCAAAAATCAGTTTATTGAGTCACTTCTTGTCGCGTCACATTCAATGTGTTGGGTAGGACCCACTAAACTACTGCTGATTCAAGGGAATGACATGTTCACCTTCAGGTGTCTGTCAGGACACAATAAGGATATTCATTGAAGGACCAGTGGATGTTTAATTCACTTAGCTGAAGGCTACAAACATCTATTCTTGGAAACTGACTGTACAGTACCATTTGGGAGTGTGGTATATTTCTCATTAATGCACAGGCACTCTAATTAATCAACTCTAAAAACTGCTACACTGCTTGCTATTTCTTCTTAATAATTCAGCGACTGCCCAGAACTTCACTGAAAAAAACAGCACTACCTGCTAACACCATTTTGTGTATGTCCACGTGCAAAAGCAGTTCTGTCTCTCTCTGCACAACAGAATGCACACTTTCATACAGTCACCCCCAAATTGCATGGGCAATTTATTCCAATCAAAGGTCAATAGTTTCAGGGGGCGTTTGGAGTACTCTCCAGATCTGAATCTGGGAGGGCTGGGAGGACGACCAACGGGGCCACTGGCCTGGTGTAGCACCTAGGGCTCCACTAACATAACCACTGTGCCTTCAGTGATATTGGCAGGTGTAATGTGCCACTTTTGGTGGGACTGTAGGCCCGGTAGGTAATGTCATATAAAGTTTGAGCAGAAGTGGTCAGCTGAGCTTTTTCAGGTCGCACTGAGCCACTTGATGTGACCTACCGCAGCACCAACACCTTTATTTGGTGTGGATGCACTCTTCCATCTGCTCCTTCGTGAGCCTTTGGATGGCTGGGCATTGACTGAGGAAATGCTCTGAATTCTCACAAAGGGGGCAGTAGAGCTAAGTCTTCTCTTTTTTTCACTCTTTGTAGCTGTTGCACACACATTTGTCATAGGGTAAGCTTGAACGCTCTCGACAATGTCTGTAGTCCACCTCGTAATCTTCCATTAAACATGGTTGGCAAATCTGATATTTTGAGTGTATTATTTGACTGCAAGCTGCACTGACATCAATTGAAGGGGCAGTGGGTGTTTAATTCGCGGGACTGCCCCTTCCGTATGCATGAGCTCACAGACGCCCACGATTGGCTGGTGACGCTTTGATCGACAGGAGAGAAAGTGTAATGCCGTCCCTCCCACAGAAATCAGGGCCAATTATGCTTTCTTGGACTCCCGGCCACGGATGGCTGTGGCATCGTCGGGGCTCGAATTAGCGATCTCCAGACAATGAGACATATGGTCATAACATTGAATAAAGACAATGTTGTGAAGATTACCTAACATGGTCTTGAGAAGAGGGTGTAATCGGTATTCAGGTTGTCCAGCACCAAGCACATAGTTTTAAGACATGCTAGTAGTTTCTCACTGGTTACATAAAACTGTCACACAATTATGGATTCTTGTGGTATTAGCCAAAACACAATAACACAAAAATTTACTCATCATAACTTAAGACTAGTCATTAAAACAAGCACTGAATCTTATTAAAGAAGTTTTTTAAGAGAGTTGAGAGTTCAAATCCTGGGACCGCCAATCTGCCACTGTTGGGCCCTTGAGCTAAGACCTTAACCCTCAACTGCTCAGCTCTATTGTAAAACATTTTGGATAAATATGTTTGCCAAATGTATAAATTTTATTTATGATCCTGGTGTGTGTTGGCTGGTTTATATGCTTGTTCAGTAAAGTTAGTATTGAAAGATTATGAATGTCACAAACCTTGTTACACTACTATATATATCTATATATATATACTACTATAAATATCTAAGGCGTTGCTTTTTTTTCTTCCTTTTCGTATCCTTGTTACGGCACAGTCTACGGTTGGAGCCGTAGCATAAAAGTAAAATGGTGTGAAGTTCCCCAGTTACAGATTTATTAAACAACCAATTTATGAAACAAATGGTGAACAAAGGGGAAGCAACAAATAAAGGCTTCACGAATAGGCAAGGCCAAAATAACAAAGCACATATAGCTAACCTAATAGAGCCAAAGTCCAAAAGAACAAACTTCACCAAACAAACTAAAACTCCCCTCACCCCTTTACTAACAAAACCAGAAGGAAAAAAAAAACAATGATTTCCCAAGGAAAATGGCACCCATGGCCTACAGGCTTCTCTACAACAATATTGTTACACAGTTTAGTCTTGTTCAAGGAAATGCTATTTACAACTATTTACGGTGGCTGAAGTATCTGAAGTATCCAGACTAACTAGAATAGCAGCAAGTTCACAAGATACACCCAGCACATGGCAATAACAGGAAGGAAAATTGTTAATATTCATGCCCACCAATCACAACAGGCAGTTGGTTAGCCGAATTACCGGGTGAGGTGGTGCAATCTGCTAGGACAGAAAGAGAGAGAGAGATGTTAGATGAGAGCAGGAGGGAAAAACAGACAACAGCTGTTGATTATGTCTTATCTTACTTTTCTGGCTTGCTGTTGGTTACCTTAAAACTAAGCAGCTAACTTAGTAGTGTATGGAAATGCTAAAACAGGCCTCAGGTGTCAGAAAAGTTCAATTTAAAATAAATGAATATGTCATATCAGAGGTGTATTTATTGTCATTTAATCAAATCATCTCCACAGATTTTCAGATTGATTGACTGAACAAACGGAAAGATGCCTAGAGAAATGGCTCCCAGTTGGTTTAATACCGAATCCACAAAGCAAAACAAACAGAGAGTTTGAAAGCTTGAAAGACCTGGGAGTGATTTCAAGAACCTCAAGAACCTTGCCTGAAATCCTTTTGATGTAGTTTAAAAATGTGTTGTTATTAGACCTTTTAAAAGTAAATTTACTTTTTTATTAGCATGATAATTTTTATATATAGTAAAGAAAAGGGCTAAATGTAAGAGGGCTATATATATATATATATATATATGTATATATATTTTTCTGCAACCCCACCACAACTTTTTCTTAAACTCGCTCATGTGGTTTTATGTGTTAGCAGGAAGTAACTTATGATGTAGCATCAAGAGAAATGCAATTAAGAGGCTGTATCACATTTAAACCATAATTGGGTAAATGTTTGTTTTTAGAAATTGATTGTGTCTCGGCTTCATGAGTGAATTTAGCAAATTTTATGAGTAAATTTAGCAAAGATCAGCAAAGTCAGGAAAATGAGCAAGACCTGAAAAACAGTGAAGTAAAATCAGAGAAATAAAATTTTACAAATGCAACACTACACTGAGTAACGCGGAGGATGAAAAGTGAAACTCAAGGTGACTGGAAGACGAAGGAAAGGGAAACCACACGTGTGTGTGTGTTGTGTGTGTGTGTGTGTGCGTGACAGGTTTAGAGAGGCAGAGAGAGTGAAAGCATGGGACGTGTAGGTTGTCTTCAATGCCTACTCGATGATCCTGACTCCAAACTGAAGCACTAAAGATGAACCTGCTTTGGAAATAAACCCATTTGTGTGTTACAGTTTTTTTTAAATTCACCATGGCTAGACCATTTCTAGATTTTATCTCGGCGGTAAACAGCATAATTGTGCTTTTTGTTCTCCTCGTAATTGTAGATACACAGGGTAAGTCTGTTTCTCTTTGTTTTGTAGTTGTTGTGTTTCAGGGTTTTTTAGATTATTAGGTCACACGGTATATTTATTTATACTGTTTACAAT
The DNA here is from genome assembly GCA_028565825.1 of Olivaichthys viedmensis. Classification (NCBI taxonomy): domain Eukaryota; kingdom Metazoa; phylum Chordata; class Actinopteri; order Siluriformes; family Diplomystidae; genus Olivaichthys; species Olivaichthys viedmensis. The sequence continues at coordinate 5,073 of JAOUQW010009409.1, forward strand.
CCAGATTTCTCCATGTAAAGTTATTTAACTGAATTAGAATTATTACAAGCAAGATTTTTTGAGGTGCTTTCTATACAATCTTCATATGTGTGTGTGTAACATAATTTTAACCAACCTTGGGAGAATGTAGGCCTTACATCTGTTTGCTGATGCGGTTGGGCTTTTTAAAATCTTCCTTTAGACTAAATTAATAAAATCCAATATTAAAACTTATAGGAGCAGCACATGGTTTGAGTAGACTCTATTTCACATGACACACTTAAAGCAGAGCTGGCTTTGTGTGGTATAAACGATGCCTGTGCAGCACTTTTTGCAGTTAAAATCACAGAAAATAACATCTTTCAGCACCATAAATGACTATCAGACTTTCAGTTTTGCATCCTTCCTCTGCTTAGAAAAACCTAACAAACAGATTTTCGATCAAGCATCTTGTGATCGATCGACTATAAGTAGGGGGAAAAAAAGTTATACTTCTAATGTTTGTTTTGGTTCAACATAGTGTCATTTTATTTCACAACCATTTGGTTTATTTTGGGCCTTTTAATGGTAAATTGAAGTTCTTTGTTTCCTATAGGTCCGACCGTTCCATGTGTCCCTGAAATCAAAGTTCGGAAGAACACTGTTTACACAGCCTCCAGAGAAAGCATGTTAAATATCTCTTGTCCTGTTACATACTGTGAGAAGATACCTACTGTTAGATGGATTAAGTTTGATGATACAAACAAGCAGATACCGATCAGTGAAACAAGTCAAATAACAATTACACAGGCGCAATCAGGGCTGAAAGACGTCGTCTCAAATTTGAGCTTCAAAAGTATATCAACACACGATAATGGCATCTACAGATGTTTGCTTTCCGTATCAAACTTTTCATTAGAAAGCCACAACATTAACATTAATGTTTCAGGTAAGGAATGTTGTAATTGTTTTGACAAAATTGGGATTGATGACGCTAAAATTCGTTGTATTCTTTTTTTATAGAGATTAGTAATGTAAAGTGTTGATCTGATAGGCTTAACTGTCTTCCACAGATTCAGTCCTGAAGACTGTAGATGGAAGTAAGAGCATCAAATGTACTTTTTCTTTGAGATGTTTCGTAATGTTTGCTATACACTTATTTGCCAGTTTATTAGGGACACCTACATTGTACCCTATAGGTGCACTTTGTAGGTATACAGTAGCCCATCTATTGCTATGCACAAATAGGGACCACCATAGGACCACCACTGGCCAGATATTAATTGGGTGGTGCACCATTTCAGAATAGCAGTGACACTCACACAGTAGTGTGTGTGGCCCTGGTACAAGTCTCAGGCGCAGTAGGTGTAGAGACTGTAGCTTATCTTTTTTAATGCACAGTTAGCTGGATTATTTTTGGTTGGACTCTTTCTCAACCCAGCAGTGACACTGAGGTGTTTAAAACCCCCCAGGAACGCTGCTGAACCTGATACACTTGTACCAGCACCACACAGACACACAATCGTGTTGAGAATTAGCCACTACCCAAATAATATATGGTCAGCAGTGCTCCTATTGTGGTCTCTTTCCATTGATGGCTGGGGTACACACTGACAAAGTGTGTATAGCAACAGATCAGTCAGCAATTGTATACCTACGAAGTGCACCTATGGAGTAAGTGTATCTGATAAACTGTCTAATAGAGTGTAGCTACAAGGTACGTGTACCTAATAAAGTGGCAATTGAGTGTATGTGATTCTTCCTAAAATAAATGTTCCTCCTCTTTTGTTCTTCTGACAGCCAGCCATCCCATTACTGCAAATAACCCAACTGAACCCACAGCGACACTGCTCAGTTGGCTTCCCTATGTCTTCATCTGCTTAGGAATTATATGTTTGGTCGTGATCGTGATGTTGATCTCTTTTCTGAGCATAAACAGATGTGAGTGTTGTAATTATGGATTATGAGCTGTTTCGGTATTTCACATTGCATCCTAAAATTGAGGATTTTACATATAATAATATGTTTTAAAAAAACAACAACAACATCTTTTTCTTTAGGTTCAAGAAAAACTATCAACAGCAGAAAAAAAGTAAGCCACACAGACACACAATCTAATGTATTACCTATTTTGTATGCAATGTTACAAAAAAATAAATAATTGGCTTCTTCTCCTCTTCAGAACGCAACGTCCTGTCAGATGCCACTGAGCCCCAGCATATCAAAATCTGATGGAAACCTCTGTACCCAGGAAATGCCAGAAGGGCAAAATAACGTCTATGATGCATCCACAGACACACTACAGCCTGAGCTGGACTCTCTATATCCAGGGATTGATCAGGAAGACACACCAAACATGAGGAATGGGAAGAGGAGAGGCAGCACGTCACAGCAGATTGTGTACGCCACTCTCGAACACCTCACACCCCGAGAACTTTCTGCAGTGCGCCATCAATCAAGAGAACAGCTATCGGAGTACGCGTCCATCCGATTAGGCTGAAAAACCTCTGGGAATGATGAGAGAATTTCAATGATCCATGTTCATACAGCAGACTCCTCAGAAAGTTTGTAAGCTCCATGATTCCTTCTCACTGTTATTCATGTATCTTGAGTCTGTTTAGTTTTTTTATTATACAGTATTATGCAATATGTGATTTATATTAATGGGTATTTATATAACATGGTTCTATTTTATTCTACTCTGCTCTATTCTATTTTTATGTCAGTTCTGGCCCCTTCTTACATAATTACCAGCATACGCATATGACTTATGGAAACATTGAGTAATGTCCCCACTATTGTACTTTTAGTCATTTAGGCTATGGTCGGGGTCTTACATAAACCCCTTCACACATGACAATGGTTTCCACCCCTCCTCTCTCCAACACCCCAACACAGTGGAACAGAAAGCAGACTACTGTTTGCACCTCATTATACAGTACAGCATGTTACATACCATTGACCATCATAAAGCTGCAATCCACAAAAGCACAACCATGAACAGATTCTTAAAGGAGTCCTTAATCGGTGCTGCCTTGTGTAATACTGTATATTTGTATATAGCGTGTTTGTACGTCGTGTGTTTATATGCAAATGTATCATTTTTTTGGTTGACCTCACAGTCCTTTAAGCCACCTTTAACCAAACACCACAGTCTTTAAGCTTTAGGTTTTAAGTACATATTTTTGGACTGGAGAACTATATATAATCCTCAAGTTCAAAATCTGCTTTCAATTTTTCATTCTTCAGTTTCCTTCTTTTTTTAAAGTTCTTTATTGTACTCTTTGCCAAAAATGTATTGTTAAGCTGTTGAACTATGCACAATTTTTCAAAGTCACCTGGACAGATAGAACAGATGGATAGAAACTGTTTATTGCTTCTACAAAATAGGCTTACACAAGCGCACAGCATGTTAATGGTGCTTTCTAATCTTGCCACATGTGTATGGTTTTTCAACGGAAATTCTTTTTCCGTTTCTGTTTTTGTATTAGTCAACCAAATGGAAAAAAATGTGAGCAGCCAGAGAACTGGTGCCTCATCTGCAGTTTAAGGTGGAGGGATGTGCAGTAACAAGAGCTTAGAGCACAGAACAATCTTATCATTATTAAGCCTGGACAAAGGTTATCGCCCTTAAAGTGGAATTTTCCAGCTTCCACACCATGGCGCTATGATTTTGGTTATGATTTGCAGCCAAGAGCAACCAATTGTCTGTTTCTGCTGTTCTCTTGAGAGCCTTTCTGATAAATATAAAGAGATACAGAGACACAGAAAGAGACAGGGGTACCCAGAGAGCAATTTAAGATATGTGTGTGATTGTGAGAGAGAAGAAAAAGACAGAGGATCTCGGCTGCAGAATCAAAAAAATGATGATGTGATATAGATGACTGGAAACAAAGACATACATTAGATTATTCACCAGAGGTAATAGTGTACTAATGGTACAGTATGTCAGAGTTACGTAATGGTGATGATGTGACGACAAAAAGCCAAAACCAAACTCACTCTTAATTTAGGATCAGAAGAAATACACATAACTGTCCATACTATGTCACAACACAGTTATAAGTGTTCAGTGAAATCTTATGAAGAGTAAAATAAAACTCACTTTACTTAAAGGTCTGAGAAAATAGACATAACGCTGTAATTATGGTGTCATGGCATTACCATAGGTTTTCATAAAAATCCAATAAATAGTCAAATTAAACTCACTTTACTTAAGAGTCAGAGAAAAAAAACTATTTAAAACTCTGTCATTACAGTTTCCTGGCATTGCTATAAGTATTCATAAAACTCTTATGAGCAGAAATATACTAGAACATACCAAAAGTACACAACGCTACAAAACCACGTTATTATGTTCTAAGATAAGTCACCCGGAAAGTGTCATTACACAACCTTGTCAACAAAAATCTATGTCACTCAGGTGTTATGTTATGGATGATGCCTATTGGAATAAGCCTTTATTAATGTTTATGTGGGTTCATGTCAGTTGACATAAAGGGCTTATGTAGGTGTCATGTAGCCCTATGAACACTTAAGTAAAGTGTTACTGATTTGTGTACATGTTTAAAACTACTGGGGTTTTATTTTTATTTTTTTAGTTTTCAGAGCAAATTAACAAACTACATATGACCCTGTTCTACTTACTGTTGCCATATGATTGTAGGGTTTGTGTTGAAAATGTCACATGCGCGGCTGTGCACGTGACCTAGCGGGCGGTTGCCATGGCGACGGCCGCCACGTGCGCTGCTGTGTGTGTGTGTGTGTGTGTGTGTGTGTGTGTGTGGGAGATCCCCTGTCTCATGATGTGATTGTCCCCACCTGCATGTCATTTGTTCATCATTAGTATGTGTTTAAAAGCCCTCCTTGTTTCCGTCCAGTTTTGTGCTTGATTATCTAATGTCCGATTGTGTTCAGTTCCGGGTTAGTGTTTATGTGTCTTGGATGTAATAAATATTTTAAAGTATTTGGCTTCGCGCTTGTGTCCATTCTCTGTGACGATCGTGACAGAAAACAAAACTATGGAACATTTTGGAATCACTGGATGTAAAGTTCATTAAATTTGCCCAAAGTCAGGCCATGGCCCAACCACCAAAATTCTTCAGTCAGACCTGACAGGGCTTAAAATGATCTTAATTAAACAATAAACCAACAATATAATAACATTTCCCTTTATTCATTTGGCTCCCACAATACTTGCCATGTTTGTTTTTTTTGTTCTCTAGGTGTCTAGTGTAGTTAGTTAGTAGCAGTAATTCTTCACACCAGATCTTTTTTTTTTTTTTTTAAACCACTCACTGTTTAGCAAAACGTGTTGTTATGGCCTTCAAATTTGGGCTTAATAGAGTACATCAGTAATTAATGATATTGTTTTCTGTTAATGTAAAACACATGCACATAAAACATAATGTACAGACAGGATTTAAATAGAGCATGGTTTTGAAAATATCGGATATGTAGGCCCTTATTCATCAGTATCATGTTTGTTATTTTAAGGCACATATGTTTAGAATCATAAGAGTACTCATAAACAAAATGTACAGTAAATGGTTTAGCATAACAATTGGCCCAATGTATCCTCACCATTACTATAGAGATCCACCAGTGTCATAAACAATTCAACACATTAGGAGCTAGATTAACATATTACACATATTTCGTGCACGTGCGCACACACACACAGACATACATACACAGACTCATCCAAACCCACACATTGTAGCTTGGTGTTGTTTCCAGTCTCTCATCAAACCTTCTTCTGTATCAACTGATGCACAAACACTCGACCTGTCTGCAAGCACTTCCACCACACACTCTTCCAAGAAAACATGCAAAGACTTCATGTCTTTGCATGAGCGTTTCAACACCTACAGAGTCGACAGAACTGAAGAACTGCGCTGTGCCACTTTCTGTCTCAGATTAGGCACATTTTTGTAAAATACATTTCATGAAACTTTCCATGTTTTGTAAATGACATAAGCAACAGAGTCAGTTTGATTATTTTGTAAGGGTTTTACTTTAAGGTTGCACCATCAATCTTAAATCAGGGGTTCAGGCATAAGCATGTGTGTGTTTGTCCTTAAACCTCAGTAGTGTCTTGGAACAGATGTCGATGTGTTAAAGATCAAGTTTGCACCAAGTTTTAAGTGCACAGAAAAATGCTAACAGAAATGCTCCAAAAAAAAATGCAAAAGTACGACAAAAATATTTATATTATTATTTTTTAAACAACAACCAACATTTACTATATACTGCATGTGCACACTGCAGATGATGTAGATCTCTAGACAGCGTGTGGTTGGAAGTCAAGTCTAATAAACATGATCAGTGGCATGCTCAATTTTTGGAAGGGAGTTAAAAAACACACTAAAGAGTGGCACAACCCTATTATGTATAAGACATGGCTGCATTTGCAGAACATCTGATTTGTTCCTTGGTACAAAATGAATGGTCACATAAGAACATTACTGTATTGGCTTCATAGTTGCTCTATAATTCCTAATACTGAAGGATTACATCATTCACAATGATGATTTAAATCAACACGAGCTACATATGATTCATTAAATCAGCATTTTTGCAGATGAGTAATAAACATCTCAGAGATGTGATTAGAGGTCAGATAAGGGGTGGTAAATAGGGTAGCAAAGCTTATTTCAGGGGTGTCAGCTACCACCCTGTGCCACCCATGTGGTCACATCCTTGCTGGTTATGTGTAAATTGGTTGCTGGTGAATCCACATTGCTAAAGCAGGAATTATGCACAGAGGGTGGGAGTGTTTATTCTCTTTACTTCCTTCCATTAAGATTGCTCATCCATATTCTGGTTTAAAGCCTACGCTCACTGTCTTCCTCCATAAGCAGTCTGCGTAATAAAAGCAGCGGGGAGGCCTTTTGCCATCTAAAACATTCATGCCACAACCACACACACCGCTGTTCAGTTAGCACTGCGCAGTCCATCTGAGACCACATGGTTTCTATGAGCTCCAGGGAGTAAATTTAGCTCAGGTGGTTTTTCCTGTACACAAACCACAGAGTTTCACACATGTAAGTAGTGTAGTATAGTGTAGGCTATAAGTAACTGATTTCACTATTGCACATCATTTGTATTTGTCCTTTTATAATTTAATGTCAACTTCTCATAGTTGATATTTTATCAACTCTAGCACATATTTAGTCATTTACCTATTCCCTATTACAAAGCACAAGTACAGTATACAGAACAGCTGGTGAATGAGCAAAAGCAGTTGGTGTGTCAGAGTATGTGTGCGGATGCTCTCAACGCATGTGTCACGGTATCCCCGCCGCGGGCTCCCGCTTATAGTGCGCGCCGCAGATCCCGGCGAGCCGCGCACTTCCGTGTGTTTGTGTAGATCATGTGTTTTTGTTTTGTTTTATTCACGTGTCTTGTTTT
>JAOUQW010009524.1:0-12437 GCA_028565825.1 Olivaichthys viedmensis
CAGAAAGGCTACAGTAACTCAGATAACCACTCTGTACAATTGTGGTGAGCAGAAAAGCATCTCAGAATGCACAACGCATCGAACCTTAAGGTAGATGGGCTACAAACGGAGGCCCTAACCAATGTTAGTATAGTATTCCTAATAAAGTTCTCGGTGAGTGTATATGAAGTATTACCGTGCATTTGTAGCAGGGTAAAGTTGTTGTACGCCAGATAAAAACTTCTTTTTTTTTAAACCAGAATTTTATTTTGACAAGTATGGGTGGAACATACCAAAGAAGCTAGCAAGGGAGGTTATAAGCCATAGTTTTTGTTTATTACATTTTCTAAAATTAAATGAGACCTAAGATGATGTGCCATCATAGGAAACCTTTGGTTACTAAACTTCAACTTCAATTGTGGAGTATTGTGTGTAGATTGATGAGATAAAAAATTAGTTGAATCCATTTTAAGATGAGTGTAACGGTGCAGACAGGGGGAGTCGGACACAGGTGCGAAGCCTTTTTACACACAGATTCATTGACAGACGTCTACAAAAGACACAGAAAACAATGTGAAAAAACTACACGGTGAGCCGTGACAGGAAACATGCAAATACATCGGATGACCACACGAGACTGATACACAGGGAGACTTAAAGGGTAGACAAACGAGGAACAGGTGGTAACAATCAACATCGGATAGGGCGGACTACACACACACGTGCTAAGCACGCGGCGGCCATTGCCGTGGCAACCGGCCCAAGCGGCCACGTGCACCGCAGAGCGATACGGTGCGCGCGTGACAAAGAGTCTGAAACATTCCAAAATGTGGAAAACTTGAAAGGGTCTGATAACTTTCCGTATGCACTGCATGTGCCCTCTATATAGGAAATAAATGCCCCTTTCAGTCAATTGGCGAATTGGTGGTGTTCTTTATTGTACTGGCAAGATCACACACAATGCAGAAGTAAGCACATTACAAAACTGGTGCCATGACGAGGGCCGGACTTATGCACGGGCTGTAGCCCAGGGCCCCGTGCAAAAGGGGGCCCCCAATTTAATTAAAACCTATGAATAAATATTTGGGTTTTCAGTCCAGCAATTGTAATATTTTTAAAGAAATATTGCCGCCGGCTCGTCCAAATTTGAAAGAGGTGCTTTGATTTGCTTAGTTGTACGTCGGTCATATTTGGCTTTTGTTAATTGGCTTAAATTTTGCGAACACGCGCAGGTGCAGTCACGTGGGCTTTCGATATTAGCTAATTGTCATCATGTTGGATAACAGAAAATATGATAGTGGCGCGCAAAAAAAGAAAAGTAAAGAAAAGAAAGGCGCGGAAAAGGGAGATGCTCAAAAGAAGATAAACTGACTGAAGAAGAACTGACTCAAAAGAAAAACTGACTGGATATTTCAAATCGAGCGTCAGTGACGATGTGACTCCAGGTGCGGTACTATTTTTTCCCCCCCTTTATTGAACAATGATACATGCATACAACTTGGGTCAGGATAAGATTCTCAGCACCATGTAGTTTAATGTACAGTACAGTACAGTTCTAAGAACATTGTGACAGTATTGAGAACCACGTGCGATACTATCATCATCCATCTCTCATTAGTCTGACGCATGCAGCGTGGCAGGTTCATCATCTAACCTTGCCGAAGCTCATTTGCTACGTAGAGGTGAGGTTCAATCAAGCTGGTGGCATAGTGTCTCTTTTGTGTTGTGGTTACTTTGTCAAAATTGCTGCAGTGGTAACCCTGGTCTTATATTTTTTGCTTGCCATACACACACCTTGCTCACCTTTGCATTATTGTGTTGTGATGGCAATTAATTGTAACTTTATACTCTTTCATTGCATATGTCTCTCTTTGTTTATAATCTGTGATTCAGTTTCTGTGCTTTAGTTACTGTCCATAAGGATTAACATTTCCTCTCTCTGTCTCTCTCTGCTCAGTGACTACTTGCTGTTTTGTGTTATAGTCGTCTTTGTTTTTTTCTGGTTGGAGCAGTTATAGATTCATGTCATGGTGTAGGTATAGGGCCCCAACGATGGCTCAAGCTCAGGGGCTCCCACCACCCTAGGTTCGTCCCTAGCCATGACCCATCCGACTGGTCGGCAAACTGCAGTCCGCCGTGGATGCTGCCAGGTGGTGTCCGTGCATCAGGGAACTGCACAGTGCGAGATTCGGCTCTGTAATATGTTGGATTTCTTCCTCAGAGTTCTGGTTTGTATTGTATGGTTGCGAGTAATTTAGCAGTAACTCTCAAATGTTTTTTTATCATTAATCTGAGATCATGGAGAATGTTGGGTGGGATGATGGAGCAAGCTACAACACTGGTCATGCAAATGGTACCTCAATGCCTTATGGATTATCTAAACAAAATAATGTTGGATTTTCTAGTCCTGAATTTACAAGCACAGGGAGGGGTAGAATGTTTAATGTGTGTGAGGGAGCTATTCCTAAATCCAAAATCCAAAATCCAAAACCCCTTATCCACAGACAGTCTAACAGAGAGCCATATTAGTGACCTTATCCAGCAGATTAGTTCTTAGATTGGTGCGTCTATCCGAGAGAGTCTAATGCATAGTCCTAACGCAGATCAGTTGCCTCGTGTGCATGACCAGACCACACCTGCCCGTAACTTGGATCATCTGAGTGCTACAGTCATTGATGCTCAGATAGATGGTCCATATTGGAAAATGGGAAAAGCTAATGAGAGTCTACCTTAGCAATAAAGATTGCCCAGACTCTGAGCTAGTTGCAGAAGTGATGAATAGGCTGATGAGCCGTGCAAGAGACATAACAAAGGTTTGGATGTCCAATAACCCGAAACATTACAGATGTGAATGCAATATTTGCAATTTTAAGACAGCATTTCAGTGAGTTTGTCAGTTCTGGGTTACTCTTAGCTGATTTTTATGCAGTTAAGCCTCATGCTAATGAAGGCTCATTCGATTTTTGGATATGGCTTAACCAAGCAGCAGAAGTGGCCGAGCATAGTCTTAGAAGTGAGGGAAGGGCTATGGTAAATCGAAGCATGGAACTGTTTGAAATGTTCATTCAAAACTGCCCAGATAAAGAGCTTGCTTTAATATTCAAAAGCAAATCTGTTCGTTCTTGGACAGCTTGTGAGGTACAAGAGCGAAATTTCTAAGAGAACGCGCGGTGAGGGGATGTCACCTGTTGCAATATGCAGCAGTGGTCTCAGAGGGTCTTCAACAGCAAGAGAGTGCAGAGAGCCAGACTACCACCTGTGCAAGAGCAGGTCATTCTTGATAGTCCTGAACATACTGAAAAAAGCGCTTGTATATAACTCTCAATCTGCACGCAGTGCTCCCACAAAATGCTCAGCCAAACGCTACCAAGAGTACAAAGTGTGTAGTAGTTCTGAACACAGTACCAAGCTACATTGCCAGAACAACATTTGAAGCAGAGTTTGTCCATTCTGCAATGTCAGCTATAACTGTACTTCAAACACCTGTGACACTAGATCTGGCACAAAGAGAGCCAAGCATGTTCAAGAAAGTCTTGAGTTGGAGGAAGGCAACACAGGGCAATCCGGCTTCACCTCCACTGGTGATATTGAATCTGTTTATTCTTACTACTGTGAAACAGTGCCTAAAAACAAAACAATAATCTTTTAAAATTCATTGAGAACAGCACAGAATCACAGTTTGTTTTACGCCACTGTTCTAGTACAAGACAAAATTGAGCTACAGGGGATGTTAGATAGTGGATCCATGGCAACCATCCATGGCGCAGATATTGTTCCAGAGCTAAGAAATGCAGGAGTCATAGATGATGATTTCTATCCTCTTCAGACATTGTACTGGTGGGTTATAGCTGTGGGAAGCAAACTAGTCCCAAGGGCATATGTAACTTGAAAATTAAGTTATATGGTTTTGTTGACCCTGCTCTCATTGTAGATGGACAGGTTGACCAACTCATCAATGGCACTAATGTTCTGAAACCTTTGTGTCATGCTCATGCCGCCTCGCCTACTGTTTGTGTTTGTGTTTCCCTGTCTCGTAATGTGATTGTCCCCACCTGCGTGTCGTTTGTCTGTAATTAGTAGTGTTTAAAAAGCCCTCCTGTTTCCATCCAGTTTGTTCCTGAATGTTTCATGTTACGTGTTGCGTGGTATGTGGAACTAGTTTACATGTGTTTAAATGAATGTTTATTTTGAAATGGCTTGCACTTGTGTCCACCCTCGCTTAATCGTGACAGATTCCCGAACCTAAACAATGGACACAGCAAGCCGCCCCACGAAGGCAGCTAGCCTGCGGGCGGAACTGGGGGAGCACCAGCGCTGGTTCGCAGACAGCAACACACTCACGCGCTGGTCACCGCGTCGGGGCAACCCCTCGCCACCTGGGAAGAGAAGGGCATGGCCATACCACGCCAGGAGGGCAAGGAACAGTGGGCCCAGCTCGACGTCGTGTACGCTGCGGTGGCACTGCTCGTACCGTAGCTCGTACCGCAGCGGAAGACCGCCCCCCAATCCCCCCACCGCACTGGAAGCAGCCGTCGCCGCAAGCCGCCCCCCCAGTCACGGCTCTGCGCCTATATCCACGGCGCCCAGTTGAGCCATGTCATATTTCCACCCCTTGTCATAGTTCCGCCATAGATCACTCTAAGAAGGAATGCAAAAATATCTGATATGGATCCTTGTATCGCTTTAGAGGATTTTGACCAGACCACTTACTAGAATGTAGAAAAACTGAAATGTGGTAGTTCAATTAGTAGCTTCACGGCTAAGAGCTCTGTGAACACCTTAGGGCCAGTGATAACAGCAAATTGGCCAGTTTGGGTCTGCAGGACATACATGTTGGAGACTGTCAGGTGTCTCCTTTCTGGAATACCAAACTTGTTGATTTCATTGCGAAGTATGAAAGTGTGTTTTCTAGACACAGCCTAGACTGTGGAGGATTTTTTGTCTTAGGCAGGGGCCCCTGGGCTTGAGCCATCGTTGGGGCCCTATAACTTCACCAATACATGAATCTACAACTGCTCCAACCAGAAAAAAATCAAGGCTACTATAACACAAAACAGCAAGTAGCCACTGAGCAGAGAGGGACAGAGAAAGGCAATGACAACCCTTATGGACAGTAACTAAAGCACAGAAACTGAATCACAGATTATAAACAGAGAGAGACATGTGCAATGAAAGCTTAAAGTTATAATTAATTGCCATCACAACACAAGAATGCAAAGGTGAGCAAGGTGTGTGTATGTGTGTGTGTCTGCATTAGAGAGAAAAAGAAAAGAGAGATTACCATGGCAAGCAACAAATATAAGACCAGGGTTACCACTGTAGCAATTTTGACAAAGTAACCACAACACAAGAGACACCATGCCACCACCTTAGCTGAACCTCACCTCTACGTAACCCACACAACATATAGCTTTGGCAAGGTTAGCTGCTAAACCTGCCACGCTGCATGTACCAGTCTGAGGAGAGGTTGGTGATGATAGTACCGCAGCTGGAGTCGCATCGTCACTGGCGCTGGGTTTGAAAAGTTCAGTCAGTTTTGGAATTAATTTAAGCATCTCCCTTTCACGTTCCTCCTTTTTTTTAGCTTCACTATAATTTTTTCTGTTCTCCGACATGATGACAATTAGCTAGCTAATATTGAAAGCCCACGTGACTGCACCTGCGTGAGTTCGTAACCCTTCCATTGGCAAAACTTAAACCAATCAACAAAAGCCAAATATGACCGACATACAACTAAGCAAATCAAAGCACCTCTTTCAACGATGTACTGCATTTGGACGAGCCGGCGACAATATTTCTTTAAAAATATTACAATTGCTGGACTGAAAATCCAAATATTTATTCATAGGTTTTGATTAAATTGGGGGCCCCCTTTTGCATGGGACAGCCCAGGTTAGCCCATGCATAAGTCTGGCCATGGTCACAGGATACAACTGACTGATGACAGGCCATTTTGACTTCCGTATCGGAGACTTTCTCCAGCACATTACCACAAAGTTAGGGAAACACTGGACGAAATGGAGGAAAAAGAGATAATTAGAAAATCATGCAGCGAATTTGCTTCACCTTTAGTGCTGGTATGGAAAAAGAACAGTGACATAAGCGTCTGTACAGATTTCCAGTGATTAAACGCCCGTACAGTGAAGGATGCACACCCCCTGCCTCATCAAGCTAATGTCCTTGCTGCATTAGGAGGTAATGCATTTTTCATTACTAACATTCCTAACATCTGGGTATTACAATGTCCCATTACATGAAGAGGATAAGAAGTACACAGCATTCTCCTCTCCTTTAGGTTTATATTAATACAATTTGCCATGCAATAATGGCTTATGCAATAATCCTGCCACCTGCGTGATGCTGACCATTTTTGGTAATCAGAACTTTTTGAGTCTTCTCTGTTACTTAGAAGATTTATTAGTTAGAGGAAGAGAGCTTACAAGACTTGAGATTGTGTTTCATCATCTCAGGGAACATAACCTGAAGCTTTCTCTAAGTTTTTGAGGAGGTCAGTACAATTTTTAGGTCATATTATTTCTGAGGATGGTGTGGCTGTTGATCCAGCCAAAGTGGAAACAAATGTAAATGTGACAGAACAGCACTTAATGGAACCAGATGGTGTCATCCCATCTGCAAGCAAGATCAGATCCTTTTTAGGTATGGTTACTACCAACACTTCATTGAACATTGCTCCCCAATAGCAAAACCATTGTTTCAACTAACCACTGATAAAAAAAAAGCCTCAAGGGTTAGGGATGTAAAGAGACAAAAAAAAAAACTCACTGCAGCAAATTGGTCCATTGAGTGTAAGCAGGGTCTTGAAACTCTGAAAGATGCTTTACTCCGACCAAGCTCTACTGGCACATCCTGATGTTTTAAAACCATTCTTGGTCTCCGCTGATGCCTCCACCAGCGGTCTTGGCACTGTGTAGTCTTAGCTTCAGGACGGTTGTAATACAGCAAGGCCTATTACCTTTGCCAGTAAATCACTTAGCCATGCACAGTCAAAATATCCAGCACACAGGCTTGACTTTCTTGCCATAAAGTTGGCCATTCATGACAAATTCATGTGAGCAAAGATGGGTGGCGAAGTTAGTGAGAGAGAAATTGAGTGAGCGGCTGTTGGCCTTGAAAGAAAGAGAGAGGGAGAACCTGAGTGAGAGTGTCTGTGGATCTTGAGAGGGAGAGACTTAGTGAGAGCGACTGCGGGTCAGGAAAGAGCGGGAGAGGCTGAGTGGGGTCTATGTAAGTGGCTGCAATTTGAGAGGGAGAGAGAGAAGGGGAGAGGGAATGAGTAGGAGCAGGTGTGGTCCTTGAGAGAGGGACTGAGGGTGTCGTGGTCTTTGCGAGAGAGAGAGAGCGATAGAGAGAGAGGGACTGAGTGAGTGTGGCTGTGGTTCTTGAGAGAGGGATTGAGTGGGGGCATCAGCGGTCCTTGAGAGAAAGACTGGGTGAGGGCATCAGCGGTCTTTGAGAGAGAGAGTGGATGATAGCAACTTCGGTTCTCGAGGGAGAGAGAAAGAAATGGTTGGGAGTCGGAGGGGCTAAGGTAATTAAGAGAGAGGGGCTGAAATCATCGAGAGAGAGAGAGAGAGGGGCTGAAATTGTGAGAGATGGGTTAAAATCAAGAGGGGGGCTGGAATCATTGGGAGTCAGAAGGGCCAAAATCATTGAGAGGTAGGGGCTGGAGTCATTGAGAGACAGACGAGCTAAGGTCATTGAGAGAGACAGAGGGGCTGAAATCTTACAATGTAATGTAATATAATGTAATGAAATAAAAAAGAGGCTGAAATCTTTGAGAGAGATCATGGAGAATAAGAAGCTGAGAAGGAGGGCCAAGGTGCTGCGAATGAGGACTGCATTTGAGGATGGATGGGATAATAGGGCTTTTGGATAAGGGAGCTTTGGGAGGAAGACAGAAATTGCTGGGATGGAGGGATAAGGATAGTGTGAGAAAGGGAGGGAGTAGAGAAAACCTGAACACTGACACTGTGGGGGTGATTCTGGATGCTGGAGAAATGTGAGCAGGACAGAGAACATGCATAGATGAGTACAGGTGGTGAGGTGATATCATTAGGACTGTAGAAGTACAGGGCTTTGTCATGCTGTGGCCTAGCCAAAGTGATTCCTTGTTCTCTGCTTGAGCCATAAGTGTGCTTGGATCCTTTTTTTTTTTTTTTTTCTTTCTCCCCTTTTTTTGGTTGACACTTCAATTAAAGTCAAAGAGCTGAATGCCAAGTTTCCCCCTCCAAAATGGTGACTCCGTTGACATGGCTGTGGGCATGTCGGTGCAACAGTGAGAGTGTTGCTGTGGAGCTCACTGTGAGAGTGTTGCTGCGGAGAAGTCATCTCGCTGATACGTGCTGGTTGAGTTCTAGTATTGTTTACTGTATACGGCGCCAAAGTACAACAGAAACTATTAAGCTTTAACGCCATTTGCGTGCAGAACGATCCTGGGGAATTCCCTTGTCCTTTAAGTTTTTCTTAGCCTTGGCGGAGGTCAAGTTGGAAATGCGGGAAGCAGTACTGAAATGAGGAAGCGAGCAAGCTCTGAGGAGCTACGGAGCTACGGAGCTCGGTTACCTGAATAGGTGTGGAGCTAATGGGGGCGATAGCTGGCCAGGACGTGATGCTGTGCGAGGGTATTGAGCAGGGAAGATCAGCGAGTGCTGATGGTAGGATGCTCCTTGTCCGTTGCATCGTTACTGATTTCTGAGGTAAGCAAAGAAACGTTTGATACGAACAGAAGCGTTTGCATTTAGTGCAGTCAGAGCAGAGAGAGGGGAGAGATGGGAATTTACAGGAAGTTGACAAGAAAGAAGGTGGAGCTTCAGGCATGGTCTTTCTCCCAAACTTCAGTTATTTCATAACTCCATGTATCAAAACACGCAGTGTCCAAAAAGAACACATTTCAGTATATGGTACCAGCAGCATTGAGACACTTTGTTATGAAGGGAATACATGATGAGGCTAGCCATCAGGGGCAACAGCGCACATTATGGCTTGGAAGGCAGAGATTCTACTGGGATTCTATGGAGAACGTCAAAGAGTATGTTACGCAGTGCAAAAGGTGCATTGTGGGGAAGTCACCTGAGCCAGAGGCTAGAGCACCACTTATCACAGTTACAACATCTGCACCACTTGAACTAGTGTGTATTGACTTTTGGTCTGCGGAGGATCGTAACAAGAAGCCTGTTGATGTACTTGTGATAACGAATCATTTTACAAAGCTAGCTTGTCAATACCCATGCCCAAATCAGTCTGCAAAAACAGTTGCCTGTGTTTTGTGGAATAACTTTTTTTGCATCTATGGATTCTCAAACTGTATCCATTCAGACAGAGGTGCGAGTTTTGAAAGTTCTCTTATTGCAGAGCTACTACAACTGACAGTAGTTTACAAGTCCCACACCACACCATACTACCCAATGGGTAATAGACAGGCAGAACATTGTAATCGAACACTGGGTAATATGATCTGTACCCTTCCACCAACATACAAGATCAAATGGCCACAAATGTTGAACGCATTAACATTTGCATACAATTGGCTTTCCGTCTTTTTTCCTGATGTTTGGCTGAACACCTAAATTACCCGTTGATGCCATGTTTGAAAGTGTCCTTATGGATGATGAGACCATTGACGTGCATAAGTATGTTCAGACTTTATCATGTCATGACATTTTGTGTGGTCTTTAAATGATGTTGACATTGATGAGAGCATGGTGTAATCTAGACGCTGTCAAATTCCATCCTAATCAGCAGCAGCTCGCTGAACAAAGACAACGTGGTCAACACTGACACTTTCGATTGTTCTAGTCTGCATTAATCATCGATATCAGATCCAAACACCCTGGACCTATCATAGCACCTGGATAGGTTTGGACACGCCCCTCTCATTATAATATAGGTGCTGAGGAGATTAGTAAATGTTGCATGAGTAAAGTAGGAAATAGATAAACATGTGTTGGAATCGATTAAATTGGGATAGTGAGAAGTAAAAAGTAACAGTAAATGGTAAATGAAGGAGTAATATAAAGTTATTTTATCTATTTTATTGACTGTTTGAGACTGGGAAATAATTTAAAAATGTTTTTATTTTTGTACTCTATAATCAATTTATGTATTCAGTTATATTTTTGACTCATTAGAGAACCTATTAATGACTTTTATCATTTTGGGGATTCCATAATATCAGTGTACAGTATATAGACTGAAATATTGCAGATATAAATATTGAATGCATTAACTTGCATTATTTATGATATTGGGAGTGAGAATTACACCACAAGGAGCCAACAGAATTAAGTATATTGTATGACTTATTGCTGAGAATTGGCAACTTTGTCTCTTGATATCAGTTGCTCTGACTAAGCTTAACATAATTTGACTAAAACCCCTATAATCCTTCCAGATAATCTGTCAAATGGTTCTCTCCATTTTCTCTCCTTCTCCCATATATTTTTTTACCTTTTTATCCTGGTCCCTTTGCCCCCTCTGAATAATCTCTCATTAAACATTAGCCAATGGAATACCAAGCCCACTGACAACTGTGTCATTAAGAAACTAGCCCAGCAAGATATCTTCTCATCCATTTTTTGCAAAACAAATGCTTTTACAGCCCAGGCTTGCTCCATCTGCATTTCACAGTGATTTCCTACCTTGTCAGCAGCATGGAACAGTAGTTACAATTTTTACATTTACAGCATTTAGCAGATGCCCTTATCCAGAGCGACTTAAAGAACTTTGTAGTCTCTATCAAAAAACATATACTGATGATAGCACAAATAGGCCATGGTCTGGGAATACCATAAAGCTAAAACCCTGTTTGAGAGGAGTTAGTAAGAGTGTTAGTACTGCAAAGAAAACAGAATTTTGGCATTGTGGCTCTGCTGTAAAAGATCAATTCTGGATTGAAACTTTTTTTAAATTGAGAGAGCTATTAGATTGATTTTGATGACTCTGTCACTTCTATAAAACTGAAGGAAGAAGTTTAGGGCATGTTGTCTCAGTCCAGTGATTTACATAGAAGCAATAGTCAGCAAGTGATAAAGCACTTTAATGCTTTACATGCTTACTCTTTCATTGTTTAAAAAACGAAATAAAATATTTTATACCAGCACATGAAGTAGTAAGTGTTCTTGAGACAGTTATAAAGAATTATTAAGAGTAAATGTTATACAGTGTTGCTTTAACTGAAAACTCCCCTGATACTACTAGACTGTGTTTAAGAATAATAGTTTGGGCAAATCTGATAAAAGTTTGTTGTGTTTTTCAGATCCCACAGATTAGTTATGCTTCCACAGCTCCTGAGCTGAGCGACAACACCCGCTATGACTTCTTCTCCCGTGTGGTGCCTCCAGACTCATTCCAGGCCCAAGCCATGGTAGACATCGTCAAGGCGATGGGCTGGAACTACGTCTCCACACTGGCTTCAGAGGGCAACTATGGGGAGAGTGGAGTCGATGCTTTCCTACAGATATCCAGAGAAGCAGGTTCTGATTCCAGTCCTTAAGACAATATAAACCATACTTTCCAGAATTTGTGATTTAGTATCTGCTTTTATTTGCTAGATGAAAGACTTACTTTGAAAATTTTGAGTCCTTACAGAATCTTATTTGTGTTACTTGTGTCCATCTAGGAGGTGTCTGCATAGCCCAATCTATTAAAATTCCAAGAGAGCCAAGACCAGGAGAGTTTGACAAAATCATTAAGCGGCTAATGGAGTCCTCCAATGCCAGAGGAGTCATTATCTTTGCTAATGAAGATGACATTAAGTGAGTTACTCCTTCTCTATCTCTCTAATCTTTTTAAGACAAAACAATGCCTCTAGAAACAGTTAATGGTTATGGAAAAACAATTTGCTGACGGTGTTAACATCATAATTAGCTGTAGTAAATCTGAGCACAATAGACCAAATGCACACAAAGAGTGATGTGTTCTCTACACTAACCTCCCAGAACAATAAACCAGTTTTATAAAACTGAACATGCATTCTACCAATTGATCTGGTTATAGGATGGTATTGGCCACTGTATGGCTCTGGTCAAGGAGGACTTTGTTGTAAGGGACTGTAATAATCTGAAGCAGTTACAGCCGTACTGTTATATTCGACCTCATTATTATTATTAGGTTCAATCTGGCATTTTGTTTGAAAATAGGTTAACCACATAAACATCATCACTGGGTGATACTTCACTCTCTTGATGTTATTTTTATATTTTGCAAGGTTTTTGGTGTAATATCATCCAAGATAAATATGCAAAATAGGTGGCCATTCTGTCACCTTAGAAAGCCTTCAGTGCAGTGGAAAGCTAACATTGTAGCTAACGTCAGATAACATTGGCGTTAAATATTACGGAAACACTTTACTGTAGGGCAGTGTTCAGAAGGCTACATGACACCTATATAAGCCCTTCATGACAACTGACATAAACCGACATAAACATTTATAAACTCTT
>JAOUQW010009632.1:0-12429 GCA_028565825.1 Olivaichthys viedmensis
ACATATGATATTTTTACATTTTGATTTTTAATAAATTAGCACAAATGTCTAAAAACCTGCTTTCACTTTGTCATTATAGGCTATTGTGTGTAGATGTTTGAGGCAAAAAATGAACTCAATCCACTGTAAAATAAGTCTGTAATGTAATGAAACGTGAGAAGGTGAAAGGGGTGTGTAGACTTTCCGGCTTGACTGTATATATAATCTCCACCTTATTTTTAAATGTGGATGCGAGTGACAAGTCGTACTTTCTTTGTGTGTGTGTGTGTGTGTGTGACTGAACACGTCTGTGAGGAAGTAAACAATCTGATTTTTTTGTTATGTGGTTTTATTTAATGTTTTATCAAAACTGAGTCTGTTTTACTGAATCAGTGTCCACTCAGCTTTCACTTTTGTAATCTTGCTTAGTTTATTATTTTTATTATATAATGAGGAGCTCCGTTATGT
Organism: Olivaichthys viedmensis; assembly: GCA_028565825.1. Lineage (NCBI taxonomy): Eukaryota > Metazoa > Chordata > Actinopteri > Siluriformes > Diplomystidae > Olivaichthys > Olivaichthys viedmensis. The sequence continues at coordinate 448 of JAOUQW010009632.1, forward strand.
GATGTTTATATAGAAGCTTATTAAAAGTCCAGACCATATGTCCTCTCGCCTGATTGGCTAAGCACAGACGCACTCATTTGCATAAAGCGGTGAGTCGGATAATTTCCACGCCTGCAGCCGTAATAAGTTGTGTATTAAATGTGTTATAATTTTATTACAATATTTTTTGCAGTTCAATAATTTCAGTCACTTCGAGACATTTGTACTTCAACCTGTGTGTCACCTCCTGCACTATTTTAATCAAATCTTTTATCCAATTGATCAAATTAAATGATTAAACTGGGTACCACTTGTTTTGTTTCGTTGTTTTATTCACACATGTTGCATGTTGATCAAGTCCTTTTAATTTGCATTTTTATAAAATCTATTTTTATGTATTTATTTATTTTTCTATTTACTAACCTCCATACTATTCCACATGCTACGTGCTGAGGTTATGATTAAAATGTAGTAAACATTTGAACAGCTTAAATGGTGGATCAGCACTACTGAAGTGCTCAGAAGTAAGTGCCCCCCCCACAGACTCACTCATTGATTTTCAGACTTTTAAAGCTTTTTTTCTTTAAGAGACATGACAGAATCAAGGGAATTCTGTATTTTCTGCGGAGAGCAACATCTGATTTTTCTTAATATATTGCAACTTTTATTTTAAGTTTATATTTAAAAAAACTCACTCTCACCATCTAAATTCATAAAGCCCTGTGACCTGTACTTTCTTATTTAACACTAAAAAGGTGGACCAGTATATTCTATAATATATTTAATAATATATATAAGTGACCTTGGGTTTGAAAAAGGTGCTATATAAAAGCACTTTGAGATTTTGAACCCAAAATGAAAAGTGCTATATAAATAAATATATTATTATTATTATTATTTATTATTATTATTATTATTATTTATTATTATTATATAAATTGAACGTATTATTATTATTAAAACTACTTTTACTGTATGAATGTATGATGTTGTGTGTCAGTAAATTGGTCTTTGTTTATGACAATATGTGTAATAATATGAGATTAATTTAGGACCTTTGTAAAATAAGTATTTAGGAAAAGTAAAGGTTTGTAAATATACTCTTCCTGATGTAAATATTACACTACATTTAACCATGTAAAGCAGTGTATAGGGTTTGGGGGAGGGGAAGGTTTTGAGTTTTGGTATTTGGATGGTTTTGATTGCACAGACCTGGCAACCCTGACTTTCCTGTATAAAGCCCTCGGCAGGACGGGGAGAGAGAGAGAGTCCTGTATAAAGCCCTCTGCAGGACGGAGAGAGAGAGAGAGAGAGAGAGAGAAAGAGAGAGCTGTAATGGGGGAGGTGAATGTAGGAAGAGGGGGATGGGAGGAAAAAAAGAGAGAGAGAGACAGACAGACAGAAGGAGACACGTGTTGGGGGAAGGGAACAGACCAGATTACACAATGTAGAGGTTAAAAAGCATCTGTTAGCAAGGAGGAACAGACCAGATTACACAATGTAGAGGTTAAAAAGCATCTGTTAGCAAGGAGGAAGGAGGAAGTACTTTATATAAGGAAGTACTTTATATAATAATAATATTAATAATAATAATAATAAAACGCTGGAATTTTAAACATCATTCCATTTAGTTTCTAAAATAATTCATGTACACTCTTAGAAAAAAAGGTCAAATATAGAACCCTTAAAGAACCCCTAAAGTCGTAATTTAAACAATTGAAAAATAATCTTTCTTGAATAATAAATTGTTACATATGGTACATGAACATCTCTAAAACTTTACACTCATTAAGAATGCGAGGATATATGAATATGCATGATTATGCAAATTCTGTAGCTAAAACTCTGCTGTGGAGTTTGTTTAGTAAGCTCGTACGTAGCTCCGCCCCCGAATCAGACACTGTCTTTTATACAGAAGCACTGAGAAAGTCTCTGTTTTAAATATAAAAATGTGAATTAAGCAAAAATGTGTTAACAAATTTGACCCAAACGCCCAAATCTAACGAATCAGAATCAGCTTTAAAGAGGAGTTTAAACATTTAATCATCACGCTGTAGAGTTCAGGAGGAAGTTAAAATTAAAATGGTGCTGATTTTTCTGAATCAGGTTTTATGGTTTTATATTACGGCTGTTTGATGAGAGTGAGATAAACATGCAGCATTACATAAACCCAGGCTCAGATTACACACCATCTGTTAGCTTCACAATCACCTGCTCACACACACACACACACACACACACACACATGAACTAGCATTATAGTAAACAGGCTAAGACACAAATTAGCGTTATAGTAAACAGGCTAACACATGAACTAGCATTGTAGGAAACAGGCTAATAAACAAATTTGCGTTATAGTAAACAGACTAACATGATCTAGCATTATAGTAAACAGACTAACCCACAAACTAGTATTATAGTCAACAGACTAACACATGAACTAGCATTATAGTAAACAGGCTAACACATGAAATAGCATTATCGTAAACAGGCTAACACAGGAACTAGCATTATAATAAACAGGCTAACACATGAACTAGAAGGCAGGTGTAAAGGGTCCACAATAATAATACTGTGTGTGTTGAGCATCACGTTGATTGTTATTATGCTAATTTACTGCACATGACCAGTGACTCATCCATGCTAACACTAGCTAGATTGTGTGTCTAATCAAAAATACAACAAAACTTTATCATTGTTGTAACATCGCTGGTGCCGTTAGATTTCATGTAGACAATCACCTGGTTCAGTTGGCTAGCTTAAGTGTTGTATTTTTAAATCACAGGCTTCATGTTAGCATGTGTGTCAGTATTTGTCTTAGCCAGCTTATAAAGGCGTCACACCTATCCACACTGAGAGAATAAGAGAATAATAAACTCAAAGCTCACACACAGGCAAGTCTAAAAGTCCTCATGTGCTACCAAAAAATGAGATTATTTCATCACTTTATCCAACACTAATCCCAAAATTGCATAACTCCTCACCACTATAAGTCCAAGACTCTGTCTCACACTGCAAATCACACTGTACACTACGTAGTGCAGTAACGTCTGAAATCCAACACTAACATTTTGCTCTAACAGAAATGACAGATCAGGACCTCACGCCACTGAGACACCAGAACAGCACAGGAATAACCGCCAATTTTATAACCCGCCATTAACTCTTCCATGCTAATTTGGTGGCTATTTTCAAAGATTCTAACCTCAGCAGCCTCTGAAGGCTCCGCCCCTTCCGCAATGTGGAGCAGGCTGAGTGCTAAAAGTGTCTCGTGTTCCACACTTTTCTCAGTGGTTCTAGAACATCATCCGTGTTTTAATAGTGTAGATTTCTATAAAGTAAAGGGTCAACTGCGGTCCCCTGCTTGTATAAATCACAGCTACCCGTTAGCCATGCAACACTCTCATCGTCAATCCTATCAACAGCACATCTGTTTTAATGGACACATGCTAATGTGGCTAGCATACTTTCTCAGCACAAGCTAGAAGGCCCACCATGTACAAATAAAGCAATCTGATTGGCTGGGGAGAGTGTGACGATCTGAAACGATATTCCCGTTCAGGTTAATTACTGAAGGACTCGGTGGAAATTATGAAGGCACTAAGAGGCGAAGCTAAGACTAACACATCAATCAGACATCAGAGGACAGAATCTGATTGGCTGAAAGCCCCCCCTGCCCCACCCTTTTGTTTTTTCCCTGGCGGAGTCTGCATACAGGAGCGAAAGGAAACGATGAAGAACATACATATGAGAACTTATTTTCCAATACATTATGTGAGCGAAGATGCACAGGCGTGTGTCGGAATATTTTGTGTTTTGGGCGGAGCTTAAATTTGCAATAGCTAAATTACATTTCCGAAGGTGATTCGTTGCAGTGTGTGTGATGTTTAAGAGTCTGACCCCCGACCATACTCATTATTAAATTCTAAATATGTGAGTGAACGTTTCTATTATTTTGGTCATTAATTTTATCAGTGTGTTTATTTAGTCTTTCGTTTGAGAAGTGTAAGCTCAGCAGACTTTACCGTCGCTCTGCTGCAGTGTTTCTCAGCTGCTCTGTAAACTCTACTGATGGAGATTTTAGCCATCGTGTCCTAATTATGGATTCTGTTTTCTGCATCCTGAAGTGAGCGAGCAATCAATAAAGTACCTTCAGAATGACTATGCACAATTTATAAAAGTAGAACCGCATTACAGGTGAGTTAACCCTCTGCCCAGGGCCGTCACTTTACATTTTATAGCAATAGAACTGCAACATTGATTTTAAAATCAATCCTGATGTCCCTCACTCTAACCCCCACTATACTCACTCACTATACTCACTATATTCACTCACTATACTCACTCACTATGCTCACCATACTCACTCACTATACTCAGTATACTTACTCCCTATACTCACTCACTATACTCACTATACTTTCTCACTCACTATACTCACTATACTTACTCACCATATTCACTCACTATACTCACTATACTCACTCACTATACTCACCATACTCACTCACTATACTCACTATACTCACTCACTATACGCACTCACTATACTCACTCACTATACTCACCATACTCACTCACTATACTCGCCATACTTACTCACCATACTCACTCACCATACTCACTCACTATACAGGAAGAATATACCGATATAATAAATATCTCAAATATCCGATATAATAAATATTCCAAAAATGTCCATTTAGTAAATAATCCTGTAATGTTGATAAAATAAATATCCCAAATATTCTCATATAATAAATATCCTAATTATTCCTATATAATAAAAATTCCAATATAATAAATATCCCAAAATATTTATTCCAATATAATAAATGTACCACATATTCTGATATAATAAATATCCTAAATATTCTGATATAATAAATATCCCAAATATTCTCATATAACAAATATCCCAAATATTCTGATATAACAAATATCCTAAATATCCCAATATAATGAATATCCCAAATATCCCCATATAATAAATATCCCAAATATCCCAATTTAATAACTATCACAAATATCCTGATATAATAAATCATAAAAAATCCAATATAATAAATAATCCAAACAATTCTGATCTAATAAATATCCCAAATATCCCGATATAACAAATATTAGAAAGACTTAACCATGCATTAAAATCAACAGAGGAGCTTCAGCGTAGATTGTCAGACTCAGATTCTTAAACAACACACACACACTGTAAGCAATCAACACACAGTCACAGGTAACAGCTGCCTTCATAAATGAGATTTAAATTACACTTTACCCCAAACGCTAACGTTCATCACTACTTAGTGCTCTTACTACAATGTCTGCCATTTTAACACACAGATGTCTTGATGGTGGTTATTTGATGTTGGAGTGTTTGTACGATGTTATTCTCGGTGTGTGTGAGGGAGTGTGTGTATTACCCATAATGCACTGCGAGCGATGAGTCTGTTTACTGATGTACCATTCAGATGAGTGTGTAATGAAATTAAGTGTAAAGTGGGGCTGCAGCGATTAGTCGACAAAACCGACTGCGCTGATCATGAAAATTAGTCAAGGTGGATTTTCGACACGTCGTCGTTTTACTTCACCAACAACAAAATCGTGTTATAATGTAAGACCTATAGGCCTTTATTTTTCTGTGCACCGTATAGAGCTGTGTGTTATCACACACATAAACAAATAAATAATTTAAACACTGTTAAAAGAGGGTTTTTTCTTTTTAATGAACAGAAGAAACAGACCGACTGAATTCACCTGCAACATATAAACTGCTCACTTAGATTATAACAAGTCAGGAGCAGCAGACAGTTTTTCTCTTTGCTTGGAAAACTTCATTTCTGACCAACATGAGAGCCAAAACGTCCAACAGATCTGAGTCCTGATGTCTAACACCACAGCAGAAATCTCATATCACACAGACGAAACTTGAAATGATGGCAGCAACGAGAGAGGAGCCAAAGAAGGCAAGACCTGAAATGTTAAAACTGGAGAAGATTTTCACACGATGTACACTATGTGGAGACGTTCTTTCACAGCAGCACATCAACGATGCACAAACATTTAAAATGAAAAGCACCCGAAAGCTCCTGCTTGGTGAACAAGACAAACTGGTCGACATTATAGCCTCATATTACATAGTTTCATGGAAGTTTCATTGATATTTCTGTAATGGTACGTTCAATATTTTAATGAGCCTGTTTAATTTTGGCTTGTTCAGATTAATGGTAATGTGTCTACATTCATTTGAATCTTGTGTTATTATTTAAATTGGTCAAATTCCTTATTTGTACATTTAAATGGGTTATTGTCTTTGGAACAGGGAATAATCATTAGATTATTCGATTATAAAAATAATCGTTTGTCGCAGTGTAAACTTAAAGCTACGTTACCTGGTCACATGTGTCCCTGTGTCTCTGTGTCCGTAAACACTCTTACATTATAAAATACAAGTATTAACTAGGAATGAACTGCCATAGGCTGTACAAACGTTTGTGTAAACTACGCAGGTCAACGATGAAAGGCAGGTAAAAGCAAAGTAGCAGCCTGCAAAAGTAGCTGTCAATGATGAACATTTATAAAATATAGATATAAATAATACATGCAGTGTTCATCTAGACATTTAGCAATGCACATAAAGCGTTAAAGTTGTGTAACCATGACAACATTAAAGCTAATTAAGACAATAATGTAAGACAATTAAATCAGAAATAATAATTAATAAAACACTGTCCAAATTGCAAACTTCAAGGAAAAGCGCTGATCTGATGTAAACGAGCAGAAACAGTGACTGCAGAGACACGCCCACATTTCATTGCAGCAGAGTCACATGACCAACAGCTAAAATGTCATAACTGCTGCGGAAACGGGCGTGGCGTTAAAGCATTCACACTGTTTAAAGTCTGCTTCATGCCTTCAGCATCGGCGGTCTCAGACACTGATCAAAAACTGTGATTACATCATTCTGACCACGCCCACCTCACACCAGTGTGGATCCATTAAACAGAAATCAGGTCGCCCTGCAATCAAAAGCGTAATGTTTAAATGTTTAAACTCCTTTTAGATGCTGATTTGGATTCTATAAATTTGGGTGTTTGGGTCAAATTTGTTAATACATTTTTCAGTGCTTCTGTATAAAACTGATTCAGGGGCTGGGCTACGTATGAGCTCAGTATGTGATGTCACTAAATAAACTCCACAGCTTTGGACCAATCACATCCAAGATTAGAGAACCTGCATGCTAAGCTAGCTAGCAAGCTAACTCAGTGGATGTTAGTGACTGAGGCAGGCGGCGTGGCCTAAAGTTTGAAGGTGGAGTTTGTACGTCCACATTTAATTTATGTATTTAATTTCTTTAATACAGACTTCAGACACCGAACATGTCTCAGCTGATCGAATGGATTTGGGGTAAAGGGGACAATGTGGGCATTTGTCACTCTATTCCTTTAAGAAAGATCTATATATGTACAGTGCCCTCCAGAATTATTGGCACCCTTTTAGTTATTTGTTTATATCTGTTGCCTGACTTGTGCAGGTCAATAACCATCTGTCTCTCTTTTGTGTTGAAAGCTCCACATGGTGATGCATAACAAAGGGGTTTTACATGTGTGCAACCTCATATTTATACCCCAGGAAAACAGGAAATGGTCAAAGACAACAACAGTGTTCCTGGGGACTGAGAGCAATTTACAAGTAATACAATTTTTCGAGGATGACAATTTGTTTGCATTTATTTTAAATATTCTTTAGGTGGTGTCACTTGCTTATCTGATTTATTTGACTCTAATTTTCCAATTAATTGCTTTAATTTACATTATTACATTTGGCTATTATTCTTTTTGTATTGTGTGAGGAAAGAGAGACAGCGAGGTGCTTTGCTTCTAGGTAACGAACACGAAGGAAGCTCCTGCTAGCGTGTACTAATTTAGCTATCTAGTTAACTTTTTTGCATAGGGGCAAGGGTTGGGCTGCTTGCCTTGTGTTCGGGATATTAGTTTTTATAATGCACCGATTTATGATCCCTAAGCCTCGCGCTAACTCCGATGCACCTGTAACTAATTTGTGTCGGTGGTGCACGTTGCATCTGTCCGCGGTCCACAGTTGTGGATCTGTTTGCACAAATCTACATGGGTCTAAGGATGCATTCCCTGAGCTGCATACACTTTATGTAACTGCACTTGTGATTGGTGTATCCTCTGGAGCTCCTTCTCCACTCTGTCACGGGTTTTAACTCCTTAACGTTGTACTATCTCGCATGAAAAAAAAAGGAACTTTTAACAAGTAGTCAATGATGGAGTTATTTGTTATTTGCTTTTGCCAAAAGCAACAGGAGGCTGATGCTGTGAATATGTAGTTGTCTTATTTGTTATAGACAACTTGTACTTGTCTTATTTGTTATAGGCAATAGTGTTTACCTATGGCAAACTGCTCCCAAAAGAAAAAAATCACTGTAATTATGTTGCCCCCTCACCATCGGCCATTGCCAGACCCCCCCCCAAAAGACAAAGTATCCTAGAACCGGCACTGCCTCTTGGTATTTTCAGATTTTGGTAATTTCTTTATTCAAAATTTCTAGTGATGCAAATGGTGCCCTCTAGTGGTTCAGGCAAAAATTGCCCTCATTGCCATTCCACATACTATACTTTGGTCCACATACTATACTTTCTGTCACACACAGATTCATATCATGTTACCTGTAATCAGTGGCATGCACTGGACTCCAGGTGTAGCTTCTCCACCCTCGGTCTATATAACGCTGCAAATGGGAATTCAAAATTACATGAAACTTGAAAGACTAAGCAATCTGACTCGTCATCGTCCAATTTAGTCATCTTTAATTTTTGAGATGTTTTAATGATTTTTACAAAATGTTACCAATCTGGAATTATGTTCATTTTTCATTCTCTTACAAATAGCAGCTGTGATTCAACATAGGATGCCTCTCTGAATTGTAAACAGTATTTTTTTCCCCCATTCTATGCAGTCGCAGTGTTACTCAAATGTTAAGAAAGCCAAAGTGCGCACCATGATCAGTAAAATTACCTCATCCTGGGACTTCACCAGAGTGAAAATGGTTTGACTGCCTTTTAGTCCATCTATCATGTTCCTTCTGATCTACACACAGACAGAAAAGAGCTGTGTAACTGTTCAGACACGGCGACAAACACGTTCTGCTCCAAATCAAATCCTGAACAGTAAATCAGGAAACTCCGTTCTGTGTGTTGAGTATGAGGATTATATGGGGATAGAGATTATCCACATGAACATGAAAGTGTAAATGCCCTCATTAGAAACAGATTTAAATCCAGTCATCGCTCAAAAGCTTCATGTTCTACAAGTGCAAATGTATCCGTCTCTCCAAGACACATTTAACAACCAAAACGGCCACCATTGGCCATGTGCTTAATGTTTGTTTAGTCTGTGTTTGATGTCTCCGCCCTGTCTCGTCATGTTAAGTGTACTCACCTGTGTCTCGTTCGTCTCCCAATTAGTGTTTGTATTTTAACCCCTGTGTTTTCCATGTCCGTTGTCGGACGATGTTTTATGTCATGCTTTATGTCACGTTGATGTGTTCCGTGTTTTGATCCTGTTTGAAGTTTATGTTCGTAAATAAAGTAGATGTTGTTCAGCGACTTTGCACGTGTGTCTGTCCTTCTGTCTACAAAGCATGACAAAACCCTCTCAATAGGTGAATACATGAATGCATTTAAAAACGTTAGCGAGATTAAAAAACGACACGAAAAAATCACGATTATTGATGTGGTGACCATCTAATTCATGAAACACCTAAAAACTAGGAACAACACAGGAAGTTAGTGTTCTAATGTAATGAGCTGATGTGCATATTAACATGTAATACACCAATCAGATTTAAGTCTGGCTAACTGCAAGTGTAAATGCATGTGGTTAAAATGTGATCAGGATCCAATCCAGATACAAGACGCATGAAACCACCAGGTGTGCTGCAATTATAATGGACAAACATAACAGGCGTCATGACACATTAAAGGTTAATATATCTTTATAAAAGACAAAGGTTTACCTCCACTTTGATCTCATCCTCCAATTCTGCATCCAAGAAGTCTAACGTCACTGGCTCCTGAAACTTGGGGTTCTATGGATTTAGGGAACATTTCATTACTCACCACAAAGTATTCATTTTAAAACATAATCTGAATCTGAGAGAGATAATGAGAGAGAGAAAGAGAGAAAAAAGAGAGAGGAATAGAGAGAGAGAAAAAATATATATAGAGAAACAAAGACAGAGAATGAAACAGAGAGAGAGAGAAACAGAGAGAGAGAGACAGACAGAGAAAGAAAACAGAGAGAGAGAGAAAAAAGAGAGAAAAAGAAAGAAAGAAACAAAGAGGGAATGAGAGGAAAGAATAGAGAGGGAAAAGAGAAAGAGAGAGACCAATAACTTTAATATTAACCTTGTTATATGAACCTGTTATTAACCTTCAATTCACCTGTAATATACGCTTTGGCAATAATGTAATGTAACATTCGTGCCAATAAAGCATTATTGAACTTGAGAGAGAGAAAAGAGCGAGAGAGAGAGAGAGAGAGAGAGAGAGAGAGAGCAGTAGTACCTCTGGTTTAAGATTGGGATGAAGCAGCACGTATCCATTGGGGTCAATAGCGAAGTAATATCCATTCGGACCGAACTTCCAGAAATGAAAGAGACAATTTAATGAGATTATGACTTTTTGATATTTGTATCGATTAGAGCATTGTATAAGGCAATTCATAAAGGCATGAGCATCATGTCACAGAGTCTTATAACCAGAATAGAAAAAAACCCAAAAGACGTGTCTGTGGTCTTACAGTAAATCGTGGCGTCAGTCTCTTAATGTCGTCCAGTGATACGTCGATGGCCATCACTCCTAGAATCAGATGGTTCTCACTGCCGCGCTGCTAAAGCGAGAGCTCAGGTGTCACAAAAAATATCATATTTAACATCGTACTTAAGTTAAAACAGTCTCGATTTAATGCAATTGGCACAAGCCATCTGATAGGAAAAGTTGCAGTTAGGGATACGGGGTTAAGATGACATTATATAAATAAAAAATCTATAAAAATCTATTAAAATTGTGAAAAAGGTGTAAGAAAAAATTGTATTTTAATTCAGGAGGTGAATGTGACGGTTTGCCCCTTTCATTGGCATTGCGGTTTCCATGGCTACGAGCTCCATGTGCTTTTTTGTTTTGCTTCTGTTTTGTCTCCGCACTCGTCACCATGGAAACCGAGAAACCACTGTGAGTTTAAACCATCTTAAAAATAAGCTAGGCAAATTTTGGCTACTTTACGGTACCTTGCTCTTGTCCCTGGGGCCTTTTGTGCCGGTCTTGTTGAATACCGGTAGTGTTCCTGTGATGACGAGGCCGAGCTCCTGTGAAACATCCACGGCCAGAGATTTGCTCAAGTGCGGCAAATCACACAAATGCGTTTAAATTAAACAGATGGAGGGGAAAAATTTACATTTACCAGAGCATCCTGGTACACATTGGTCCACTGCACCTTCTTGGCAGCTTTGTCGGCTTTCACCATGGGTCTCCCCAGAACATCCAGATATTCCTGTGAGGACAGCAATCATTAAACATTTTAAAGGGTCAATAAATAAAATGAATGATAGTACATAGTTATATAACAATTCTATTATAGAACTATATATTATATGGAAGGAATAAAACATTCGGGACATGTTATAGGAAAATAATCAACAAAAATAATAAATTATTTTCTTATAACAGCAAGTCCTGAAGTGTTTTATTCTGCTTATACCACAGCAGTTTGTCAACGATTACACATTTTTATTTATTAAAGAACGACACGTCACACTTTTTATCCGTTAATAGTCACATTTCATGTTGTGGAACATCAGCGAAACAAGTTAGTTCCTGTTCTCACTTACGTTCTAACAGTGATAAACAGTGGTTCCCTCACCAGCCTCTCTCTTTTTTCTCTCTCTCTTTAAGTTAATAAGATTAAAAATGCAGCTTG
>JAOUQW010009661.1:0-12427 GCA_028565825.1 Olivaichthys viedmensis
GAGACTGTTGTGTGTGAAAATCCCAGGAGATCAGCAGTTTTAGAAATACTCAAACCAGCTCGTCTGGCACCAACAATAATGCCACGGTCAAAATCACTGAGATCAAAAATTTTCCCTATTCTGATGTGAACATTACCTGAAGCTGCCATCTTGTATCTGCATGATTTTATGCATTGCGCTGCTGCCACACGATTGGCTGATTATATAATTGCACGAATGAGAAGGTGTACAGGTTTCTAATAGAGTGCTCGGTGAGTGTATATCATGTACTTTGCAAGATTAAAAGAAATGAATAAATAAACATTAATTCACGCATTTATTGTGTGGTTATGATCAATCATTGCGGTCAATTGTGAGTAATGGAGTACCCGTGCCCATCTTTATCACCAATTCACCATTACACCACTGCTGTTGAGAAATGTACATAGCCTCTAACCTGAACCCTAACCCAACCCATAACCCATCAGGTCTTTTAACACTGGTGTGCTCACCATGCCTCATACCCTAATCCCAAAACACCAATCCTAAAACCTAAACCACCCGCACTCTCAGATCCTCTAACACTGGTCAGCTAGGTTCCCTCATACCCAAGCCCCCAAACCCTGAACCCCCACTCATCTGCACTTTCAGTTCTTCTGATTTCGGTCTGCTCAGCATCCATTATACCCTAACTCTAATCCTAATTCACCCGCACTCCCTGGTCCTCGGACACTGGTCTGCTCACTATCCCTCAGATCCTAAACCCTAAAACCTAACCCACCCACACTCTCAAATCCTCTGACATACCCTCATACCCTAATCCCTAAACTCCAACCCTAACCCAGCTGCATTTTCAGGTCCTTTCACACTAACTGCCCACCATCCTTCATATCCTAAACCCTAACCCACCTGCACTTTCAGGTCCTCTGACTCTGGTCTTCTCACCATCCCTCCTATCCTAATCCTTAAACCCTAACTCACCTGCACTTTCAGGTTTTCTGATACTGACCTGCCCTTCATTCTTTATACTATAAACACTTAACCATCACCCTAAACCAACCACACTCTTAGATCTTCTGACACTGTTCTGTTCAGTGTCCCTCATACACTTAACTCTAACCTCTAAGTGTAGTCCTAATTCCTAACTCACCCACACTCTCGAGTCCTCTGACACTAATCTGCTTACCATCCTTCATACCCTAAACCCTAAACCCTAAAGCAGGGGTCCCCAATGACCCCCAATTTTTTGTGTGGGGGAATTGTGTGATGAGAGACAGTGACACCTCAAGAGTGTTCCTTATGTCCAGTCTACTCTGCAATTTCCGTCATTGCAGAAAACCCCGCTTCGTAGAGACAGGTTGTTGGAAATGGAAGCAACGTTTTCACTGCTTTCGTGGCTATCTCAGGATATTCAGCCTTGGTTTTAATCCAGAAGGCCGACTCAAACATACTTTTCAGTTGTTGTTCTTCCCGCACTGACATGGGCGATTCACCGGGGATATTCACAAATGGGTCACGGATCTATTCATTTGCACTTCTTGTCGACACCGAAGCTAGGTAATCACGCACCAGCGGGGAGAACGCTGTCCCAGCCTCAGTCTCTCCCAAAACCCCAGCTAATGTTTGAAACGTTAAATATGCCTCTGTCCACTCGCCGTCACTACAGTTCTAGTTTGGCTTTAAATGCAGATACTTTATCTGCCAACTTGTGACAAATTGAGTTCATTGAGCAGGTTGATGTCACACAGGTAAGCGAGTTTTGCTATCCATTCCTGCTCACTGAAGTGTGCTGCCAGTGGTGACTTTTTTCCGAAAGAAATCTCTGTAGCGGCTCTCTTAACTCAAGACATATTTTAGGTAAGATTTTCTGTTAAAGGAAGCTTTCTTATGTTTTTGGCAGTTTCAGCCTCTGCTGTCTCTTCGTTATCAATAGGCCTTTTATCTCCCATGCCTCCGCTCCGTTTGCTTACTCATTCTAGCTAGCAACGTGCACAGCACATGCCAGTCGGAGCGGGTGCATGCCTGACTGACCCCTGACTGACCGCGGCGTGACAGGGAGTGGTGAGAAAAGATGCAGCACAGACAGACCACGCCAAGTTCAATGTGATTACCGCCAGTTTATCGCAAGAATAGCCTATTAGCCCTATGTTATATAGCTAATTATTATTCAGCCTTTTTTTGGATCTCGTTTCCTCACGGCCCGGTAGCAAATGTTCTGCAGACCGGTGGTTGGGAACCTCTGCCCTAAAGCACCCACACTTTCAGGTGCTCTGACATTGACCTGCTCAACAACCCCTATACACCAAACTATTAATCCTAACCTAAAAAGCCACCCACACTCTAGGGTCATCTGACACCCACCCGCTCACCATCCCTCATACACAAAGCCTTAACCCTTAACCCTATCTCTCGGCCGCTCTTTAATGGTCACGATTCCTTATTTCCTAAACCCTAACACCTAATCCCTCATATCCATCTGTCCTCCATGGGTGGCAGCTTGTTCAGTGCAGTTGCTCCAAAGCTTTGGAATTCACTCCCCCACACATCAACAGCCTCTCATCAACAAAGCTTAGGACAAAACACAACTGTTCACAAAATACTATACTACTTAGTCACATCCTCATCTCCACAGCTGTTTAGCTTTCATTGTTTTTATAATTCAGCTAGTGTGGATTTGTTTTATGTTGTTTAGCGCAGACCCTAGGTAGTATAAACTCCTGTGTTCTTGTTTGAATATTTGGTAATTCTTCTGTATGTACTTTTTTAATTTGCTCCTTTGTTAAGCATCCTTAGGTGTGAAAAAGGTGCCATACACAAATACACACACACACACACAGGGATGAGGGAGTACTCTGAGGCCTCGGTGCAGTCTGCGTTTCTGAATAGCAGCAGTTATTCATTCGTGTTCAGGTTTACCCCAAGGGAAAATGAACCCGCGTGTCTCTGAAGCAGAACAGCGGCTGAATTATTCAGCTTTCATTTTTCTTTTGTTTTTGTTTCTGTTTTCCCCCTGTGGCGACATGCCGCTTCGGGAAGAATTAAGGTTTAACGCCGGTTAACGCGTCAGCACTAGCAGCGGAGTGTGTGTCGTTTGCTCTGGATCACACGCTCCAACCCTGCCTATGTTTCCAATGGCCACTGTTTGATGCAGGGCACCGTAACCATGGTAACAGAGAGGGACCAATCACGTGAAGGCGAGTTGGTCACACGCGGCAGAATGAGCATGTGCTGAGTGAGTGTGTGTTCAGTGATGATAGCACCACACAATCATGCTTAATTAGGACTACACACACGCACGCACACACGCACGCACGCAAACACACACACCGTTAGGCCACATGTCATAGCTGTAAGTGTGTATTTGCTCCGGTCCCCTCACATTCGCCCCCTCTGACATCTTTATCTCCGTGGCATTAACTGTGTTTGAAATCACACACACACCACCGTTAGGGTTGTGTTTCAATCCACCGGGAAGGTACTGCCCTGTGCTGCCTGTCTGCCCAGATAGGACATTTTTTATCTGCCTACTTATTGATTTCTACCCATTAGTGTTTAGACTCATGTACACATGCACACATTACCCAGTCTCCTTGAGGTACGGTCCTCTCAGGGACTTCCTGTTACTTCCAGTCCCACTCCAGCCCAGCTAACAATTTTAGGTTACATTACATAGATTAAATTTAGGCAGAACATTTTCTGAACGTTATGGTTCTAGGAACGTTTGGTTCCAAGAACGTTCAATTTGTCAAGTTTTTTTGGGAGTTCTGAGAACATTTTTACAATGCTGCTGCAAGATTTTCAGTTGCAAGAGCTTTAACACTAACGTTTCCTTGACGTAATTTTTTGTCTAACTGGGAATATTATGTGAGCAATGTTCTAATAACATTGGGTAGCAAAGCATTATTACAGCAGATGTTTTGAAAACATTGCAGGACCGTTATTTCTCGAGTGATACAGTCTATCCTTCTTAGAACCTGTCAAATATTTACTGAGCATTCTAATAGTGTTCTCTGTGAGCTGGGAGTGTGCTTGCTAATTAATTATGAGTTGAGCATGTGTTTCTCTATGCAGCATGGCTAATATGTGGACTAACTGTGCTAATATGTGGACTAACTGCAGTTAAATGATTTACATAAATGCATGTGATTGGATGAGCCGCTGCTACAGAAGCAGTTCAGTCCGCTGAAATACTTTTCTGGGTCCAGATCCGGAACTCAGTCCGCCAGTTGACGACCCGTGATCTATACACAGGACAATGATATAATCATAGACAACAATTACACTCATGATGACAGATACATGTCTTTATTGCTTTTAGTTTTTTATATCACTGGAAGTTGCTGGAACCAAACACAGCTCTTCGGAATGGTTCCAAATTAGGCACTGACTCTGGAACCAGTACTAGCGCCTTATTGAAAAAAATGGCTATTGATGAAGCCCCAGAGCTCACAGAGGTCTTCTCAGCAATTAGACATGTATAGAAAAAAAGGCCTTGGCCCTGATAGATCTCATCTTAGATCCTAAAAAGGGGGTGATCTCTTCTCATAAGACATCTTCACAAACATCTGGTAGCATCATCATCAACGATGGCCACTGGCAAGACCACTTGGCCATTACCCTGCCTTCACACGACAGCGGATGGTGGCATCATCATCAACAATGGCCACTGGCAAGACCACTTGATCATTACCCTGCCTTTACACGACAGCGGATCATTCATTCACTGTAGAAGTTAGTGAGCCACTGAGCCAGAATTCCAGCAACAAGCAAAATTTTAATTGAGATGAACAAAAAAGCTGGACAGGCCACGCCCACAAACCATAAAAGTAACGGTAGCTACACGCCTACAAGAGACAAACTGAAAGCGACATCGGTCACATCGGTCGCTTGCTAGTGTGAAAGCAGGATGGACTGCGACAGCACTGTGTGTGTGTGTGTGTGTGTGTGTGTGTGTGGTATGACCCAGTTCTCTGTGCTGTGAGTTTGTGTGTATGTGCAAGCTGGTGAACAGAGGGTTAGGGCATAAAGCACAATGTTGCTGTCAGCCTGGTGTGTGTGTGTGTGTGTGTATGATTGTGTGCTTGTGTGTGTGTATGTGGGTGGCTCTGGGAATAAATACACTGTTGCCTCTAGTCTGGTGTTGTGGCTGTGTCTCATTAACACCGCTAGTGCTTCTCTGGCCTCAGGCTCCATCTCACACTCTCACCTGTTTCTCTTTCTCTCTCCATTTCTCTTTTTTATCTGTCTCTCCTCTTCTGTCTTTCTCTTCCTGTCTCTTTTCTTTCGTCTTTCTCACTATTTCACATCTCTTTGTGCAATTTTTTGCTAATATTTCTTTCCCTCTCTCTCTCAGATTTACGTTTTTTCCTCTATCAAGCACTTGTTCTGCTCAAGAAATATGTAATGGCCTTTAAACGCTAATGCAGCTAATAAGAAATATGCAATCCTAGCGGGGGTCACCTAACATTTGGAGGTCTTGCTAACCCATCTCCCACTAGCTATCATTCATTATGATCCATGCTAGCATGGTTGGGTGAAGCATCACATTAAAAACACTTCAACCTTCGTGTCACTCCCCAGGTTTTTAGATCTGAGTTAAATATGGACTCTTGCTTAGCGTGGGCTATGGAAAGTGGGCAGATAAAAACCACATGTCCATGTCCATTATGGTTCCTGATTTTGCTTTCTTTAGCTGTCCTCATATTCCTTCTGTTTTATAACTTCCAACAGTGGTAGAATTGTAAGAAATTTTTTATTTAAATTCAAAGGTAATGGGCGGTTCAAACAATGGTGGGGAGTAAGTATGAACTAGCCAGATTATTACTACCGAGCGTAATTAAATATTAAATATTAAGACAATCCCCCAAAGTTTATAAATTTGAGTTTACTCCAGACATCTTTCACATGATAAACACAGATTATCATACTTGGTTTTATTTGAAAGAATTTCCAGAGATCTGGTTACGGATACATCCAAGACATACTTGGTGTGTAAATCTTCCTTATGACTTGAATTAAAATATCGATAATAGTGATATCGCGAGACAAACTGTGACAATTACACAGTCTTACAAGTGGGATGATTTTTGTCATTTTTTTAAATCCAGGGTGACATCACCCGCTTGCACACTTGTCTCCTATTTTTTCTATATTTTGTACCATATTTTCCAGAATATGAGATGCATTTTTCTCTCTAGCCGGTGCTTTGCTTTACCGTAAGTTTGAAATATCCCATATTTGCTCTAGTAGAAATTAGAAAGCATTATTCTAGCGGCAGTGATCAGAGAAACAAACACTACTTATAAAGTGAACTACAAGCTTTCGGTGTTAAACATTACTATATAATGAGGTCTTTGTAAGCATGTATTTACTTATTGTTCAGAAAACATTGGAGTTATCCCAGCATGCATCACAGAGCTTGAGGAGCAGAACCATGCATTGCCCGATGTCCAACATTAATACGGTGGCTAATGCTAATGCGGCATACTCCTCGCTCATGTAATATTTACATTAAGGGCAGTGGACTTTTGGGAGAGAGCAGCACACTTTACCCCTTTATCCTTGACTCCCATGTGCACAGAGAGATGAATTATGCAGCTCCGATCATCCGTTTTGGAGCGGATCAGTGGGTCGTGTCCGGACGGAGAGCCCGCTGGCAGCCCTGATACGTTTTGATCATAATTCAGCTCTCTCTGCCATCCAAACCGGGGTGTGAATTTTCAATGTGGATTTCTGAATGGCGTGCCAGTTGGAATCAGTGCAGTAGGATTGATTACAATGCAGGGCGCTAGGTGTCAGTGGCCTTGTCCCTTCAACATGCTCTTGTTTAATAAATCTGGTGACTTTGGCCTGGATTGATGTGAGGAGTGTGACCTGTTTTAGTGGAGATCGGACCATTAAACTGATAAGAGGCGAGCCTGGGTGCACAGCTATTTTAAATCCTGTACAGTTATTCCTTATTGTACCAAGCTGCAATATTGTATATGGAACTCGGTTGGTCCAATTCCTTAAAATATTAACAAATAAGAAATTTAAAGACTGTTAAGAGGGTTTATCTTTTTTTAATAAATACAATAAACAGACGTTGCTGCCTCACAGCTCCAAAGCTGGGGTTCGATCCTGAGCTCGGGTTACTATCTGTGCTCCGTCATGTTCTCCCCGTGTCTACGTAGGTTTTCTCCATGGGTTTCCTTCGGGGACTCTTCGTGTCCGTGTGGATTTCCTCTCCATCTGCTCCCTCCTGCATGAGACTAAAAAATGTCCTGCGTCTGCAACCTTTTTGTTGAGTCCCGCAGGTCCTGTGTGATCACAGTCCCGATGTATTCTCTGAACTTTCAAGATTAGTAGCTAGAGAGCTGTGGAGTCTTCATCCCTCCACATCTTCTGCTTACTAGATGAAGCCATTTGCTGTTGAAGGATTTTAGCATTCATAAACATCCTGAGATCAGAGATTGGACCCCAATTAGCTGCTGCACAACGCACCGTGTGTGTGTGTGTGTGTGTGTCCAACGCCATCTCACACAGAATCACTAAAATTTTCAACAAGTAACAGCGAGTTCGTTGGAATTTATACAAATGGAATTGATGATATGTAATTGCCACTTCATAGTTATAAACATGAATGTGTTTATACCGCTCGTCAAAGGCCATTTTCTTTCTGTTTATTGGTTCATTTTCTTTTTTTTTTGTATTTGTTTTTCCTGTCTTCTGCCTTTTTTTAATGGAAAGTAAACTTGAGTCTACCTGAAAGTCCGTAACCGCAACAGGCTCAAGCTCGAGCAGTGGATTTTCCTCGTGTTGGTCTTCAGACTTGATTCAGGCATTAGAACGGTGCACCGGGTCGCTTTCGGCATGTGTGTTTGGGATGTTGGGTCTCTGTGCTGTGGTACCTGTCTTCATACTATAATGTTGTAGCTGCCCAGCGCAGTGGTGTATCTGTGCCCGTGCTTTACGGTGCTTCATGCGGCTTTTACAGCATGAGGTTTGCGGTGCTGCGGATTGTGGGTGGCGTGGCGACGTGGCAATCAAAAGGACTGTGACCAGCAAAACAATGATGATATAAGCACGGCTATAACTTCTGGAAGATAGTGTTGACCTTTCTGGGTCTTTCGCTTGAGCTTTTTTTGCATTTGTTGTTTTTTCGTTAAGTGACTGCGCATCAGCAAGGTGCTATATAAATAAACTCCTAACCTTAACTATTCAGAACGTTGAATACCACCTGGCTCATTCAAATTCTTATAAACATGCCTTTGTGAGACCATGTAGGAGACGGAGATGCTCATAAAGAACAGATAAAGAGCATAAAGAACATACTGTGCCCACAACCACATACTGTTCAGGGGTGGACAGCTTACTGGCACAGTCCTAACTTTTTATTTATTTTTTCAATCTAACACTAATTGGTTCATATATTGTCTGCTCACATTTTTGGTGGCATGACGCACCTTGATGCGTTAATTATAGCTCGTCACTCAAATTCTGAATCCTGTCGCAAGCGGCGCTACAGACAAAAAATGAGGATATAGTCTGGCTAAGAACCCACTGTTGTGGATCCATGTGCAGAAATTTATTACAAATCAAGCAGACAAATCCAAATCACAATCCAAATAGCAAGGTAGTAAAACGGGCAGAGATCAATAACCAATCCCAGCACAGCAAACAGGAACAAAGGGAATATGCAGAGCTCAAAGGTAAGCAAAAGCAGGCACGGTTCGGTACACAGACAATCAGAACTTACCAAATGGATTCGGCAAGAGTGTGGAGGCAAACATGAGTCCTTAAATAGTATCTGTAAATGAGGTAAATGTGTGAGTGATTGAGCTTGAGTCCAGAGCCAATATTCAGGTGAGGTTGCCCTCTGGTGGGCTGGAGGGGTTATTGCAGGCGTGGATGTTCCACAACTATTTTTGTTAGTTGAATTTTTTACACCAGTCTGTATTGATGCACTTTTATGTTGGGTACAATATTTTCGCCTAATTAATTACATTTTTGGGCAACCAAAAACATGGGATTGGGTGAATACATTGGAACATACACTTGTCCACGCCCACTGTCTGTTCGTTCCTAGGCCTTTTTGTATTTCACCTTCTACCTCGCTTTCTCAGTTTCTTTGTTCTTCTCTTTTGCTTTCTGCTTTCACAAAGACCCTGAGGTGTTCTGGGAATGCTGTAATAGCACTCTTTTTAACTCATCAGCACTCGGCAGAGGGACAGAGAGAGACAATGAAAGCTGTTTAGATCTTAAGCTTTCAGCCACTGTAGTTTTTTTTTTCCTCAGGGGATCATGTAGGTCTGCTCTGTGTTTGATTCTTACTCGGTCAAGCTTGAGCTGGAAGCTGTTTATTTTTCGTAAAACTGGCGATTTACAGTGGCAGGAGACGTGGCGACTGTTGGTGAGGCAAAGTGGGCAGGGCTGGACGGCACCATAAAGTTAAGCAGTTTACTTTATGCAAATGAGATGTTGCTGAAACACGATTAATTACAATAAAAGTATTTTAATTTGCTCACGAATATTAACTGTATAGGGATCAAAACTGGTTTTGTAGACCGTTGGTTAATATACGTTGTACACAGAAAACGGCCATTGCACTAGCTTGGTGCTACCATGGCAACCATCTACTAGTGACCAACATGTGGTGAAAAAAATGCTGCCTTGTGAACGCAGGGTCAATATCTCCGTCTCTCATTCTCTTACCTTTTCTTTCTATCTCTTGTCCAGGACAGTGTGAGGTAAAAGCAGGCATACAGATGGGGCTTTCAGCTGGTTGGACACATATATGGCGAGGAAAAGTAAACCACTCAGAATAAATAACATTTACACAGCTCTAGCACATTTACCTCTCAGGGCCTTTTATTTCCTCGGCCTGTCTGTCCAAACGGCTGGTAATAGCTCAGCTTCGTCCTCTGAGAGATCCTGCGGGATGAGATGGTCACTGACTGAGAAACGGTGTCAGCCGTCCGTCCCCTCGGAGCTCGGCTCAAAGCTCGGAAGCTGCTCGTTTAGAGACTCGTATTTAATAAAGGTGGCCGTGTTCTTCAGAGGTGTCAAGCGAGCGCCTGCGGAAGAATTAGACCGATTAAATGAAGAGACGGAGCCAATGTGACCTTGAATTCCTATTATCCTGCCCTAAGGGCGTCTTCTCACTGACAAGCTCGTTTTCTATGTGCCACACACCTCGTCTGTCTGGGTGTGTGTGTGTGTGTGAGTGTGTGTGTGAGTGAGAGATGGACACAGAGGACACAAAGTATATAGGCTGTAAGTGATGAGTATACTCATGTAGTAGATATCTTAAAGATGTGTATAACACAAATTGTGTGTGTGTGTGTGTGTGGGTGGGTGTTTACCTGTCACATTATGACTGTGTAGCAGTCTACGTACTCTTTACATAGTTAGATGAATAAATCACAGATTTTCACAGATTTTGTCAACCAGCTAGCTAACATGAGCTACCCTGAGAGGATTTTTTACGTCGTATTCATAAACGTTCACAATATTCACCGCTAATGCTAATCAGCTAGCTATAGCTACCCTGACAGGATTTTAAAGTCCCATTCATAAATGTTTATAATTTTCCCTTGCTAATGCTCGCCAGCTAGCCAAGATAAACTAACCTGACAGGATTTTTGAGAGGATTTTTAAGTCATACCCGTTAATATTCATAATCGTCACTGCTAACGCTAGCTAGCAGGCTAACATAAGCTAACCTTACAGGATTTCTAAGAGGATTTCTACGTCATATTCATAAATGTTCACAATATTCACTGCTAATGCGAACCAGCTAGCTACAGCTACCCTGAGAGGATTTTTTTTTAAGTCATATCCATTAATAGTCATAATCTTCACTGCTAATACTAGCTAGCTAACTAACATGAACTAACCAGGCAGCTTTTCTGAAAGGACTTTAAGCCATTTCCATTAATGGTCAAAATCTTAACTGCAAACACTAGCCAGCTAGCTAACCCTAACTAACCTGGCCAGATTTCTAAGAGGGTATTTTACGCCATATTTATAAATGTTTCTAGGCTTCACTACCATAGTTGACAGAATATCTGAGAAAACCTTACCTTGTTGAGTGCCTTGAACACAAAGGCCTTTTGTTCACAGATTATCTGTGTCATGCCTCCAGCTCAGTGACCTATGAGTGATGTCGTTCTTGATGGAGTCACTATTGACACTTTGCTCCGTGTTTATGAGGCAAAGAAAATGGTTCGGTTACAGGTCAGCTGCTCGGTGATGGAGGAAATGTCAGACGACTTTGAACAATAACTTACAGTAACTAACAGCCACTAACCGTCCCCTTTTATAAACTATAAGCTACTCCACCGTTCAGGGTAAATGACTTGTGAGTATTCTACAGTGTTGCCATAGGGTTCTAGAATGATGCCACAGAATTCTAAATAGCGTCACAGTGTTATAGAAGAATAGTAGAATAATGTTCTAGAATAGGTCCAGAGTGTTTTAGAATAATGACAGTTGTCTGTAATGTTGC
The DNA here is from genome assembly GCA_028565825.1 of Olivaichthys viedmensis. Classification (NCBI taxonomy): domain Eukaryota; kingdom Metazoa; phylum Chordata; class Actinopteri; order Siluriformes; family Diplomystidae; genus Olivaichthys; species Olivaichthys viedmensis. Next base: position 11,468 of record JAOUQW010009661.1, read on the forward strand.
CACACTGTCCTAGAGTGATGTCACAATGTTCTAAAATTAAGCTGTAGTGTTCTAGAACTGCGCCACACGGTTGTAGAATAATGCCACAACATTCTACAGTAGGGCTATAGTGTTCTAGAATAATACCCCAGCATCCTAGACTGTTGCCATAGTGTTCTATTGTGGCTACATACTTCTACAGAACCACCATAAACGTTCTAGAAATATACCAGAGAATTCTACAATTGGGCCATGATGTTCTAGAATATTTCTATAGAATAAACACACAGTGAATGTTGTCCTGTTGTTCTAGAACAATGCTAAAATTTCACACGGTTCTAAAGCAATGGCATAGTGTTCCAGAACAGTGTTACAGTGTTTGAGAATGTTGCCACAGTGTTATAGAATTATATCACGATTAAAGAATAATGACCCAATGTTCTAGAACTACAGAATGTTTTATAATTATAATATAAAGTATGTTTAATTATTATTTTTTTAATTTCCCACATTCCACCAAACTCTCCTCCAGGGCCTATAGAACATCATGTGTCTGTACTGTGAAATTGTGGCAATTGCTGTCTCAGTCGAGGAGCCTATAATCCATGCAGAAATAGTTCTGTACCAGATTCTTTACTTACCTTCTGTTTTATGTCATTTTAAAGCCCCAGTAGGATGCGTTGGGAGTTTATTAGAACATTTTAAGTTGCTTTATGTGTGACATTGTTCCATATTTCTCAAGATAGATTGGTAACAGAAGCCCAACCATCCTCAATTTTCCCAATCTGAGCAGTTTTTTTTCACGGTAATTATTATTTCATTATTATTTTATTTTTCATTATTCCATTATTATTTCAGGAGTGGATTTGGTGCTTTAAAAATTATTTGATGCTAGGTTGTTTTGTTAATAATACATATCAACTGAGCAGGCTGACATTAATCAGCTCTACTTGAGTTATAAAACAATCTGACTGCTACTTT
>JAOUQW010009691.1:0-7500 GCA_028565825.1 Olivaichthys viedmensis
CTCATGAAGCTGGTTGAGAAGATGGTGAGAGTGTGCAGAGCTTCATCAGGAACACTGTTAACTATTTCACAGAGAAACTAGTTTTGGATTTGTTGAACACTTTTCTTGCTCACTGCAATAATTCCAGATGTGTTATTTCATAGTGTTCATGTCTTCATTATTATTCTACACTAGGAGAAATGAAGAAGAAAACCCTTCTATAAGAAGGGGGTGCACAAACTTTTGACTGGTCGTGTAGGTGTGCTTGTAGTGTTAAACGTTAATGTTAAACACACGAAACAAAAGGACCCCTCAGTGGGCGGACCTAACCGGAGAACATCAACACAACCGCTGGATTACAGCATTGGATACAGCATGAAGCACACACTGAGGATGCAGTATTTATTCAGGCTGACTGACGCTGAGTGCATAAGAGTGGTGTTAATTCTCTCCTGCTATATTTACCTGCAGCAGGTACGTGTTAATTACATAAGGAACAGATTAACACTGTTTAATCAGATTAACATCAGCAGTGTGAGGGGACCTGCTCTGGTTTTTTATTTAAGAACCACACACACATTATTATTATTCTGCATATGACCTTATATAAAATGAACAAATCTATAAAATCTTAATTAAAACTAGGCCCAGTGTAAAAAGTCTAATCCTGATAAATGGAGAGCGAGTAAAGAGATTTAAAGAGTAAAGAAAAATCTGCACTCCATTAACTGTAAAAGACTAAATCATGAAAATAAGAATAAGATATAAATAATAAATACACTCAGCCACTTTATTATAAAATAAAGATTTCTGGGTCAAATCTGACTTTGAGCAGGATTTTTAAAGCATCAACTACATCTCTTATTCATATCTTTAAACGCAGCTATTATAGATAGATTATTCATTAACATAAATTATATAAATGCATATTAAAGTTTTACTTCAGAGTTTTTCCCAACAGACAACAATCGCAGTTCAATCACACACACACTTTTATTTGAACTAAAAATGACCTGAACATCGTCTCTGTAATAGAAATACGAGGTATTATAAAGTGTCCTGTTGTAAAAGTCATTTTTATCCTCGTTCCACTTTCAGTAAAGATTTAAATCGAATCGTTTTGATCTGAACAGAACAGAAAAGTGAAATTCAGCCCCATTATTCAGTGTGTAAGAGGAGAAAAACACACACTCACCTGTTCACCAGACACACACACACACACACATATACATACACACACAAACACACACACTCACCTGTTCACCAGACACACACACACACACACATATACATACACACACACACACATATACATACACACACACACATATACACACACACACACTCACCTGTCCACCTGTTCATCAGAGACACAACACCATGAAATACATACAGACAGAGGACCGAGTACTAATGCTGTAATCTCATTTACACACACACACACACACACACCTCTCCAGTTCTTCAAACACGAATACAGAAATAACCCAATTAATATTACAAAAAAAAGAGTCACTGTGTAAATAAACACCATTATTATTGTTGTTATTATTGTCGATATTATTGTTGTTGTTATTATTATTATTAGATGTACGTTAGCATAAAATACTTCATATTTTAAAACTCTAACTCCTCTATCTGTACATGATGCTAATGAAACTTCACTTTGTTTGCTGATTAGCATGTTAATTATTTAGCTAGTTAACATTATGACTCTACATAGTTCTACAAAAGCAGAGCATACAAATCACCAAAGATTCAGCTATATTATATTTTATTAGCAAACCACACAGTTAGCATGCTAGCTTTTATTAGCAAACCAGCATGACAGGAAATTATTTATATCTAGGAAAGAAGAGTTAAACCCGTTACATCATGTTTCACGTTTTTTATTAACTTTTTATTAACTGAAATCTGTTAGTTAAACATTTACGCAACATCCTGCATGGTGTGTATTTACTGTACACACACACACACACACACACACACACACAGAGAACAGGCAGTGTGATTTACACAATGATTAAAAATGATTAAATTGTTCCTAGGCTCCATAAACAAAGGAGAACACGAGTACTAATACAATGTGCTCAGTTTAATAAACCATAAAGTCAGAATAGTAATAAACTGAAGGCACTGGAATATTTACACACTGTAACATTAAAAACACTGAACGGACTCAAAAATACCAAAAGCATGAAGAAGCTGTCAGGATTATTTACTGTGTCCTGATTGGCTGAGAGCAGCTGTAACAATAACACACAGAGGAGTGAACTAACCGAGTCATTAACAGTCATTTAGAGACGACGACAATTAACACCGTGTGTTTACATGTGTTTAGGGCTCGTCCGATATATCGGTGATCAACAAAATCAGCTGATGTTCAGGTTCCACAAATTTATCGCCATTGGTTTGTTCATTAGGGATCTAGAGCTACATCCAGATTTCTGTCTTCTGTCTATTGTTAAAAGCGATTTACAAATAAAATTAAATAAAATTGAACTGAATAAAATTTAATAAATTGACCGAAAGCACTGATAATGTCAACTAATGGACTTGAGGGTGATGATGTGATTGACATATTTCTTTCTGAAAGAAAGAAAGGATGGGATGTGTTGAGGGGCGGGACTTATTTCCACAAATGGAGTTATGAGATAACTGGAGTTTGGGAGAAAGACCACACCTGAAGCTCCAGCTTCCTTTAAATTCCCATCTCTCCCTCTCACTTCTCGTGACACACACACACACACACACACACCACCTCTCCGTCTCCTCATTACAATTCAACTTTTCAGTGTCTAGCGTAAAGCAGAAGACGCCCAGAACTTCAGCCCAAGTTCTCAGAGTTCTCCTCCCTGTTACGGTTCCATGATCACTCTCCATACCTCTATTAGTGTGGTCAATAGCACAAACCTGACAGTAGCTCATGGAGGACATGCAAGACGGCGACTCCTCTCTACCTGTGGGACATTTCTCAGGTACTAAATGTCGTTATTGAAGATGGAGGAGCTGACGGTTCCTGTGAGGAGCTGATGGTTCCTGTGAGCAGCTGATGGTCCCTGTGAGGAGCTGATGGTCCCTGTGAGCAGCTGACATGTCCCTGTGAGGAGCTGACGGTCGCTGTGAGGAGCTGATGGTCCCTGTGAGGAGCTGACGGTCCCTGTGAGCAGCTGACATGTCCCTGTGAGGAGCTGACGGTCGCTGTGAGCAGCTGACATGTCCCTGTGAGGAGCTGACGGTCCCTGTGAGGAGCTGATGGTCCCTGTGAGGAGCTGATGGTTCCTGTGAGGAGCTGATGGTCCCTGTGAGGAGCTGACGGTCCCTGTGAGGAGCTGATGGTCCCTGTGAGCAGCTGACGGTCCCTGTGAGGAGCTGACGGTCCCTGTGAGGAGCTGATGGTTCCTGTGAGGAGCTGACGGTCCCTGTGAGGAGCTGATGCTGATGGTCCCTGTGAGGAGCTGACGGTCCCTGTGAGGAGCTGACATGTCCCTGTGGTTATAACAGTGATATAAAGTTTTTATATTGATCAGGTCATGTTATTGTTTGAATGAAATGTTGGATTGATATCTAATGAAACATTTATATGGTGTTTAAAGTAAACTTGTGATTAAACTACCGAAGGCTCCAATCAAACCTCTTAACAACGATGCAATTGTTATTTAAAAATGAAAACTATTTTATTTATTGTGACATCATGATAGAATGACGCTGTTACAGATGTCCTTCCCGGTATACCGTCATACTGATAAATCGTCACAGTTCCAGTCTGGAATTTACGGAAGTCTTGAGATGACCAGCAGCACTATCGTCTGAGAACAGAACTGCGGATGTCACATGACTGTGATCACATGACCGAGCAGCACTGGCAGGTTTTCGTCTTCGGCCCGTCGGCCTGGTTTGGATTTGTCTCGTCTGTCAGCGGTTCGACTTTCCTGGCCAAAAGCGGCTCCTCCTCTACCGTGGAGGAGGAAGAGGGACCCTGCAACTTCTGGGCACTGTTGGGATTCAGGGCTGAAGAAGGCGGCGTGTTCGACACGGATGGCGTTTGGGACACATGTACAGTGCCAGCGCCCTCTAGTGTTTCTGTGTGGGACTGCGGAGTCGGTCGGGCTTCCTGGAGTTCAGCTGCTGCACCTTCCTGTTCCATAGCGGCTGTAGGATCTGGGTCTGGTTTTAAATCTAAAATTAACGCTTTTGCGTCAGAATCTGCTGTGTTTTCTGGAGCTACGGCGGTATGTTCAGGATCAGCTTCTGCGTTAGCTTCATCTGTAGGCCTGTTTATTTTTGTGTCAGTATCTATGTTTGATGTTGCGTCGACATCTAGGTTTATTTTTACATGTGTAGCGTTTTCTGTAATTGTTTCAACTTCTGCAGGAATTTCTAGATGATTCTCAGCCTCCACTTCCTCCCTCTCTTCTTCTTTTTCCATCTCTTCCACTTCCTCCTCCACTTCCACGTCCACCTCCTCCACTTCCTCTTCCTCTTCCTCAGCTTGTGTATCCTCCCGCTTGGACTCCTCCTTCACTTCCTCCTTCACTTCCTCTTCCTCTTCCACTTCCTCAGCTTGTGTATCCTCCCGCTTGGACTCCTCCTTCACTTCCTCCTCCACTTCCTCTTCCTCTTCCACTTCCTCAGCTTGTGTATCCTCCCGCTTGGACTCCTCCTTCACTTCCTCTCCCTCGTCCGTGATGATCACTCTCTCTGCGCGAATGACTGCACTGCTATCGCCATCTTCATCACACAAGCCCTGTCCAGGCTCCGCCGCCGTATAACCCAGGAAGATGAGAGTCTCCGCCCCCTTGCCATTGTCATTAACATGCTGCAGAGTGGCATTGAGGGATTTCTCCTCTCCTGCAGTGCCGTTGGTGAGAGACGAGGCAGGGGGAGGGGCCGTGGTTTTCTGCTCGCCGTTCGTAACGTCAGCATGAGCAGAACTTTCTGTGGAGCAGAGATCAGCCCGAGATCAGGGTCGTGTCCTAAATGTGTCACTACTCACTATCCCCTACACTAATCAGGTTCACACTAATATAGGGAATCTAGAACCAGTCCATTATGGACCTGTCTGAAACCACACACACCATATTCAATATATAAGCCTGTGCCGTGTTTATATCTTGGCCACAGTGCATTATGGGTATAATATACTTTCTAGAGTACAGTTTTGGGATGTAATGTAGCTGTAGTGAGTTTAGTTAATGAGGCAGTGATAAAAGGGGAACTGGACAGAGTGAATAAAGGAGAGAGAGTAAAAAAAGCAGAAAGGTGAGTTATTTCCACTTTTAAAACATTTCTATGTTCTTTGCTTCATGATTAGCATTTATTAATGCGACATGTGTTTGTGTTTACACACATTGCAGCTTGTTTATAAAGTAAAGTCAGGTCTAAAAGTCTGAGTCCACTCCCAAGAACTGTTTTTATTCCATCAGTTGTAAAGTAATAAATAGACGTTTGTGTTAGTTCAATAATACAGATTTTTTAATCATACTGTTTTTTTATTTTTGTGAATAATAAACATGACAAAACCCCACTTTAGCTTATTTTAGACTTGTTTAAGGGGGTACTAGAAACCTAAAATGTCCTAAAACAGTTTTAGATGACGGAGATGCTTTGCTACGACTGTAATCGGTTTTAGGGGTGATTTGGTGATCAGCCAGCAGGAGGCGCCAACACGACAGAGCAAAGACATGATAAAAAAGTTAGGCCACTAATCATGGTATGAATTGTAACGTATGTCCGGTTGTGCCACATGGTGTGGAGAGACAGAGAGAAAGATGAGTGGAGGGAGCGAGGGGAGGAGTCAGAGAGTCCAGGTGAACAGGTCAGTCTCACCTGACGGAGGCGGAGTCACTGCACTCGCTCTCTGTGGAAAAGAGAGAGAGAGAGACAGAGAGAAGGTTTAAAACTGAGACAAGGAAACAGAAATCTGATGTTTTTTTTATGTTGGACTTCAGTGTGAATGTTCTAACGGCTCACACACCTGTTTATCAGAGCTTCACTTTCCTGTCTGACTCGTTTAATTGTTGATAAGGATCAGTAAGTGTCTCTTATTCCCAACATGCCCTTGTTCACTCCCCCTATATGAAGTGTGATCTGATCTGTTTATGCTGAAAACTTTAGGCTGCTAACATTAACTTCAACAGTGACGACTGCATTAATGAAAAAATAAACACATATTAATATTAGTACTTGGCCGTTGCAGTAACACAGTCCTGACACCAGGGGAAGCAGCAGCATCCTCTACATTATGGGAATTACCCATTACCCATAATCCTCCTGCACTTAGAGCTTGGAGCCAGAGGAGATAAAATAACATTGTGTGTTGATAGAGGTGTGTTTCACACCGGTGTGTGTGTGTGTGTGTGTGTGTGTGTGTGTGTGTGTGTGTGTGTGTGTGTGTAAGCGACTCTCACCTCGCCGTTGCCGTGGTGATCTGTGTGTGACTGGGCTGAAGCCGAGCCATCCTCCATATGCTTGTGTGTCTCCTCTACTACCTCACTCTGCAACCTGACACACACACACACACACACACACACTAGTAAGTGACTTACACACACACTAGTAAGTGACTTACCTACACATACACACATGGACACACACACTAATGAGTGACTTGTGCGTGCACACACACACACACACACACTAATGTGTGACTTACACACATGCACACATGGACACACACTCACTAATAATTGACTTACACACTCATACACACATGGACACACTCACTAATAAGTGACTTACACACACATGCACACATGGACACACACTCACTAATAAGTGACTTACACACACATGCACACATGGACACACTCACTAATAATTGACTTACACACTCATACACACATGGACACACACACACCAATGAGTGACTTACACACACATGCACACGTGTTTCAGATGTACAGAGAGACACTGGAGAGAGACAGAGAGGTGAAGGTTTGGGTTTAGAGTTGAGATGTAGTGTCTAGGGTTTAGGATGTAGGGTTAGGGCTGAAGTTTTTAAGAGTAAGGGGATGACAGACACCAATAGAAATGCAGGTATATAGTAATAATAATCATTTAGAACATTGATTTGTTTGTAGTTAGGAATCTGACAGTCGATTAGCTTTAATAAAATTCTCTTTGTGTTTCCCATCAAAAGGATTTGCTGCATTTTATTGTTTTGTGTGTAAAAGTATTTCCTTTAAAGCCAGTGTTTATGTTAATGAAGATCATTAAGTCTACAATGTTAATTATGGCATCAAACAGAATGTTAGAGAGATTCTTAATGAAGCTGTACTTTAATCAGAAACAATAATGCTCACATACACACTCCTAATGACAGAGATACAGGCGGTCATCTAATTTCAGCTTAGTTTAAGGTTTAGGTGGTAGTGTTTAGGGTTTAGTGTGTGGTGTTTAGAGTTGAGGTTTGGGTTTAGTGTGTGGTGTTTAGGGTTTAGTGTTTAGTGTTTAAAGTTGAGGTTAGGGTTTATGGTTTAGAGTTGATGTTAGGGGTTGGTGTTTAGGGTTTAGTGTGTA
>JAOUQW010009711.1:0-12426 GCA_028565825.1 Olivaichthys viedmensis
TTACCTTTTTAATGTCAGACAATAATCCTGTAAATGTGAATTTAATCTACAATTAACACAGAAGCCTCCAACACTAATCTAATAGTTTTATCACTTATTTATGTAAATGAGATGAATGGAATTTAACAAAAGTTCAATATTACACATGAAATATTTACAGATTTCATACTGCACTTAGTGTTGAAGACTTTTGTGTGTTTTTCTGTTAAATACATTTTCATCATCATTATTGTTTATAAATCATTAACAATAAGTACTGAATGGCCTTTTGATTGAAAACTGAATCAACAAAACAGTACTCTCTGACTTTTACACAGTACTGTAAAGATTTTCTCTCATATACTGTGGCTGTGACTAGACTTACCGTCAATCATTTGCTGCATCAGCCAATCATATCACATATATTGCTTGCCAATCAGATTGCTTTGGCCAATCACAAACATAAACTACTTGTCCATCATTAAACGCTAACAAAATGTCACAAGTCGAGTGTTTATTGTCATTGGAGATGTATTGCTGGCTTGTTTAATGTTTTTATTAAAGCTGTATTTTAAACGTGAGGATTTTTCTCATAGTACATTAATAATACTTTGCATTAAATTATTATATTAAATATTTAAAATTTTATATTTTATTCATCACAGGAATATTTTGACAAGATAAACAGGAATTAAAAAAAAAATTCGTACATATTTATATCGATTCTTAACAGGCAGCTTTGGAATTCTACAGCCGAATGCAAACGGCAGTTGTGACTTACGAAAAATGTTGGCGTGAAGCTGTGAGCTGTGTGTGTGGTACCTTTGGGGTGCCGGTGGTTCCTGAAGTGTACAGGACGTAGAGAGGATGATGAGCAGGGACACACACACAGTCATGAGGACGAGCCATGGACATTTCCTCCTCCCAGTCCAGGCTTAGGTCAGGGTGTGTGTGCACTCTCTCCTACAGGACACATTAAAGAAGAAAAAGAAGAAGTCATCACAAATGGAGTCCCTCAAGGTTTAGTTATTGGTCCCCTCCACTTTATATACAGTATGCCCCCCCCCCCTATCCGCAAATTCAGCTACACTGTCTTTATTTTCACTGTAATAGACATGGGGACTAGAGGACACTGGGATCTAGGGAACCCACTGGAAACTAGGGAACATGCAGCCCAGGCTTAGCTCAGAGTGTGTGTGCACTCTCTCCTACAGGGAACATTAAAACAGCACAGCAGCTGTGGAGAAACTCTGATAAAAAATAAGAAGTAGTCATCAAAAGAGTCCCTCAAGGTTCAGGTCTTGGTCCTCTTCTCTTAATTATTTATATATTCTCCCCTTGGTCATATAGTTTGGCGACACAGTCTTAATTTTCACGGGTATACAGATAGGAACTAGGGAAAACTGGGAACTAGAATAAAACACTGAGAACCAGGGAACACGCTGGGAACTAGGGAGCCCACTGGGAACTAGGGAACACGCTGGGAACCAGGGAGCCCACTGGGAACTAGGGAGCCCACTGGGAACTAGGGACCTACGGAGCCCAGTGGGAACTAGGGAGCACACTGGGAACTAGGGAGCAACACTGGGAACTAGAGAACAAGGAAGTAAGGGAACACACTGTGAATTAGGCAATAGTGGAAACTAAAGCACACTGAAAATTAGGGGACACTAGGAATTAGAAAACATTAAGAATTAGGGGATAATGGAAACTAAGGGACACACTGGGAACTAGAACTGCTGGAACTAGAGGACACAGGAGACCAGTGGAAACTATATGGAAAAAGTATGGAAAGAAGATGGAAAAGTATGGGACAAACTGGGTACCAGGAGACACTAGGAACTAAAGAAACAGCTGCAACTAGGTAACTTGGGGAACTAGAGAATGCTGGAAACTAATTAACTGAAATTGTTTATTTGAATCTTTATTTTTATTTTTTAAGTGTACTGTTTTACTCCTACATACCCCCACCCCCCCACTCACACACACCCCCACACCCACACAAAACACAGCTTTTCTGCCCTCCACCCCCAAAGGAATTTGTTCTGATAGTTTCCATGACAACACAGAAAGCAGCTGTTTTAAGTGTTTTTCCTCAGTTGTGTAATTAGCGTATAAACCTGTTTGATGCAGCACCAACATATAATCTCTGATTTAGCCAAATGAAGAAAAATACAGCGTACCAAGACCTTGTGCATGTGTGTATTTGGGTTTCATGAGGTACTCGAGGTTTAACTCAGTGGCCAAATGGACTTTAATTCTAAGATATATTCTCCTAAATTAATGAATTGAACTAATTTGGAGAACAATCGCATAAAAAGCATGGAGGGAAAACACAAAGCACAATTGGATGGAGCACATGTGTGTTGGCGATTATTTTGAAGCGCAATATTGTGTGTGTGGAATATCATGATGTTATATAACGGATTACAGACACATGGCTAATCAGCAGATGGTAAAAGGAGTACCAGCAGCTGTGTGTAATTCCGATCATTCCGATAGGAATAAGGGGTTAGTCCCGAGAGGGCGGTGTAATAACAGTGCTGTCATGGAGCAGAGTCATTTAAATGCAGAATAGATAGAGTGTCACAGATAGAAGATGGAGTTCAGCGACTTTGCGTCTGTTATCTACAATAACCAAATCAGCCATCCATCCAGATCATCCAGAGAGATGAGGGGTGTGGACTGAATGCATAAATAAATATCACCCGTCTGTTGCCTGGTTTCAGTAAGGAGAATATAATCATTAGGAATGGGCACAAGTATTCAAGTACTCGCAAGGGACAGCAATGATCAATCATGATGGCACAATAAAGGTGTGAATGAATGTTTTTTTGTTTTTTACTTTTTATTTGCTTTAAATACGTTAACGTTAACAAACTGCAGTCCGGTTGGCTATAGTGGCATTTTGGGTGGGAACTGTGATCTGATTGGTTACAGTGGCATTTTGGGCAGGAACTGAAGTCTGATTGGTTACAGGGATATTATGAGTGAAAATTGTGGTCCGATTGGTTACATATAGGATTTACATTTGTAAAATTTATATAGTATTACTATATGGTATTATTACTATATAGTATTACTAATTAACAATATGACCTATATTTGTACAGTACAACTAATTATCTGCTCATGTTATCGTGAGTTAGAGGCTACTTAATAGTCTGTAGTCATTAGGATTCTGACAGCAAGGCTAACAGAGATGCACACACTACACCAGTAATGAAATCCGACAGCTGGGAGAAAGCAGAGACTTAACCCACTGAACCAGAGAGGCCTGGAGACGTGTATCTGATAATAGAGCAGTAAATCCAAGGTGGTTCTTCGAATTCGTTTGCCAAGAGATTCCCGCTGCTTTGGCGTCCAAACTGTTCTTTATAAGTCTGTATCAGCTAACGGTTAACAGAGCCAATTCCAATTCTGGATTTGCCTGAAATTCTCTATCAGGAAGCGACGCTAAATGTAAGTAACGTCCTCAATATTTCAGCATGGCCAACCTTGACCTTATTCAGTGTGGTGAGTGCAAGATGTTTAGTTATTCCTCCTCCATCATTAGTGGTAGTTTTACTTGTGAGAAGTGTACAGTACGTGTGCATCTACACGTTAGAGAGGACTAGTGATAGTGAGAGAAGTATAAATTCTGTAGAAGGTGCCTTAGGCAGAGACAGTGAGCTCCCACCTCTGGCATTAGAGACCTCATAGTGGGGCAAATGGGTGACGACTCGGAATAGTCGCAAAGCCAAAGCTAATGCTCATAGTCTTATGACAGGCCTAGTTAATCGCTGACAATCCAGAGCCGGGGGCCAGGCAGCAGACAAGCAGGCTAAACCGACCGTCTGCTAGCTGCCTTGATGACGTCACTCAGGTTCCACACTATTGAGACTGTGTCTGTTCCTTGAGTTAAATAAAAATACAGAAAATCTCAGGATTGTTCTAGTAATCTAACTGACATAAAATTAGATCATGCCAAGTGCACTGCCTGCACCCTGAAGCTCAGACTGCTAAAGATTAGATCCCTCACAACAGTTATTGTAAATTAAACCATCACTTATCAGGGATTTATTGTTTCTTGTCTAAACAGAGACTTGGATTAGACCGAATGAATGAAATGAGGCTAGTCCTACCAGATACAGCTATATACAACCTCCCCTTTATCTCAAAGATCCTAGAAAATAAAATTTTCTTACAAAGCCCCCCAGTTATGGAACAGTCTTCCTGTTAATGTTCGGGACTCAGACACAGTCTCAATCTTTAAGTCTAGGTTGAAAACTTATTTGTTTAGTCAGGCATTTTGGTAAATAGCTTTTCTCTTAGGTAAAGGTGCAGATCTGTGGGTTCATGGGTATAGAGAGTTTTGATAAGCTGGGATGTTTTGGTTCTGTTTTTCCCCTCACATTCACTCAGGTTTGTTGATGGTGGAGTGGCATGACGCTGATGTCCCAGGGTGCCCTTAAGTCTGTCTTTCCTTCTGGCTTTCCCTTTTAGTTATGCTGTCATAGCTAGACCTGCCGGAGTCCCGCTTACACTCTGATCACAATATACACCCTTTAAGCCACTGTATGCTCTTATCATACCTACTCATCTGTTCTCTCTGTCTGTCGAGCTATACGTGCACTCGTGCCGCCCGATGTCATGCCAGTGCCAGATCCTGACACACTTCTCCTGCTGTGGCTCCTCTCACCCTCTGGACCTGCCTGATTGATCCCGATGTTCTACTCTTGCTTTGTCCCTCCTGCTTCTTCGTCTTTCTGCATTATGACTCACCTCCTGCTGCTGTGGATAATCCCACGTGGATAACCTAAAGATTTGCACTTCCCAAAAACAGTTGATGCCTAAGACTCATCTTCCTGGATCAGTGGATAATCTCACCTGGATACCGTAGAACTGCTGCTATAATAAGAAAGACTGTCCCATGCTCATCCCAGGACTTCTATTCACAATGTGATCATACCAAACATTCCATATCATTCCAACACATTTAGCATTGTTGCCTTTTCTTTATATGACTGTCTACTGTGGCAACCTATAATCCCACTACCCAGTGTCATCCCTTTTGAGTCTGGTTCCTCTCAAGGTTTCTTCCTCATGTCATTTCAGGGAGTTTTTCCCTTGCCACTGTCGCCTCTGGCTTGCTCATTAGGGATCCAGATCTACATCTGGATTTCTGTAAAGCTGCTTTGTAACAATGGCTATTGTTAAAATTAAATTGAATTGAAAACTTTCTTGGTTAAAGGTGTTTTTAGACCTGTAATAAATAAATAATTTCAATAGAAAGAAAAAACTGTGGTTTGCAATATTGCCATGAAGTGGATTTTGGAGTTTTGCTAGTTTTTTCATTTCAGATTTCCTGTTTACATTTTTCCAGACAGTAAAAACACTGACAGTGATACAGTGAGGCAGAATACTATTTGAGCACAAAGCTGATCAGTTGAGGGTTAAGGGTCTTGTTCAAGGGCCAAAGAGTGGCTCTCTAGCAGACACCGTCCACTCATGTCTACTCAATGCTTATTCCTTGTAATGCTTTCTGAAGAGCCCATTCACGGGAACTATTTTAAATCACTGCAAAGATAAATGCAATGTGCAGCATTTTTCAAATTCATAGAAACAGGTAAAATAAGGTAAGAGTGATAAAGGGGTCAGCAGTCAGAATTGCTCTCAGGTATTGAAATGTCAGCAAAGTCATGCCTGCTTTGCCTGCTTTGCCGCAACCTGGATTCTGGACTCCGTATTGCAAGTGTCACTAGGGAGGTGAAAAACAGCTGGTCTGTGGGTGTATGTGTGTTTGAGACTGTCATGGTGGCACCTCTTCAGTAGTAAAAAAAAGAGGCTATTTGCACCCAGGTGAAAATAGAAATGTGTACTATTTGGACCCAATTCAGTCATTGTCAATTCCCACACTGTAGCTCGATCTCCCTCTACCACACGATAGCCATCAATCTGGGAGTGTGAGGACTAACACTTGCTTGCAAACTTGCCTACTGGTTAGTACCATATCATAGATAACATAATGTTAGCTAGCTTGCTAGTGATATTGGCTACTGATTGACAATACAATAGCTTGCTAGTGCTTGGACTTAATTACTTTAATTATTTAGACTAACATTAGCTAACTTGTAAGTAAACCTGGATAGCTAAAATCAAATAGCCACTGCTGAAGATGTAACTTAGCTCAACTAACTACTTAGCTGGCACTATTTGTGCAGTGCTGTGCTTAGGTATCTGGCTAGCTAATTTTGTTAAATAAGGATGTGTCAATTCTGTCTATCTATTCTATCTATTTTTTGTCTTAGTGTTTAAGTTTTTTTTTATTTGTAACCTGATTTGTACTTAACAATACCAGATAGAAGTCACAATTGCAAGCCAGTTGGTGTGGGTAGGTGTGCCCCCCCCCCTTGTGGTATCCTACTAATCTTCTCATTAATGTTACTAGGGAACTGCAAGAATACTTCTGAGTACAGTGGAATGCAGCATTAGTCCCATTAGCCAGCATGTATAAACCCCTGTGTTTGCCTGTGTCCATGGGAAAATCTTGTTTGCGATCGTGTGCAATTTTGAGGTAACCTGTGTTTCCTAGTATTCCCAGTTCCCATTTCCGAATTTTACTCATTTCTACTTCCTTATCGTATAGTTCTAGTTTCCTAGTCATGTGTATCATATATTCTAGTGTTGACCCCTGCCTATATTTTGGCACAGTGGTGTTGGCGGTAGTGTTGCTGATTCCCAGCTCCATAATCCAGGGTTCGATCCCAAGCTCCAGTTACTGTCTGCACAAAGTTTCCCATATTCTCCCCGTGTCTGCTTGGGTTTCCTTCTGGTACTCCGGTTTGCTTCCACTGCCCAAAAACATGCCGATAGGTGAATTGGCTACTCTGAATTAACCCTAAGTGTGAATCAGTGTGTGTGTGTGTGTGTGTGTGTGTGTGTGTGTGTGTGTGTGTATGTGTGATGCCCTGCAATGGACTGGTCCATTGTGTATTCCATGGTGTATTCCTGCCTTGCGCCGGGATAGGCTTTGGATCCACCGCGACCCTGACCAGGATAAAGCAGTTACTGAAGATGAATGAATAAATTAAGATTTGCCTTTGACTACCCAGTCTGTCTGTATTTCGATACCCACTAAATACCTCAATCAGGATTCAAAGATAAACGTCAATAAAAAGACTCAGCACATACATTCACCCACCTCTGGCTCCCATTATTAGACTCCCTACAGAGTGTTGAGGCTTTAAAGAGTATCTCAGAGAAACAGGAGGCAGAGGTGACAGTGGAGTGGGTTATGCAAGATAATGGGAAATGCAAAAACTGCCCAAATTGATCAGCACAGTATGAGGTCAATGCAAATAATCAGTTTACTCTATAATCAAGTCAAATTACATTTTGCAAAAAAAACAACAAAAAAAACAGCATAAAGCTTTTATTTGCTGCAACACTGGTATTAGGAAAAATAACTATTTGCTAGAGACCATTAAAAACAAGCAGTTTGTTCTTTTCGTTTTGTTACTTATGATTTTGTCTAATTTCTGTCTCTATGTTTTCTGTTATGTTCTCAAATTCAATTTAAAACTTGTGTTTACTCTACAGTTTATTTCCAGCAGATTGCTAATGTACACCTAATCATGGGCAAATTGCTTAAAATGAACAATTCAGACATGGAAAGGAATTGCAATTTAGCAGATGTGATGGCTGTGCAACATGATTACTGCAACTGCAAACTCAGCTCGCTCACATTGCAACCCAAAATGAGTGGCTGATATGTACACATTCCAGCCCCAAGCAAATGCAATGCTTTATTGCTGTACATGGAACAAGTATTTAAGATGGAGCACTACTTGATGAATCTCATATTTATTTTCATCAGGTAAGGCTCGCTAAAATGTACTCCTAGAGCTGTGGTACATGGAAAAATCATGTCATGAATTAAACAGATATCAGTGCACAGCACAGCTTGCAGTTCTAATCAAAATGGAAAATAGAGACAAAGTGGGACAGAAAGAATATTCATGGAAAACAGCTTTTGTATTGAAAATGGTCTGTTTGCAATCTCAGAATAATGCCTGCCTTCTGGTGTCTCATCTTGCAGTTGAGAAAGTCCATGTCATGAAACAACTCAGGACATTTGGTCCAAGTGAACTACACAGTGTATTTGTTATGAGTGTATGAGCCCAAAAAATCGTGTGCAAACAAATGCAAATCACAATCCAAACAGTATACAAAACCAGGAAGCAGTCCAACATACAAACCATAAAATGGGAGCACAAAAACCCAAAGACTTGGCAATGGCACAGAGACTCAGTATCTCACAAGATGTCCTTGGCTGTTTCTCAACACCAAGAAAACTAAGAACTGACTTGCGTTCCTGGGAAGAATGTTCTTGCCCAGTTACCTTGTAAGAACAACCTCGCATGGACATAAGAATGGAGAGTTTTAAAGGAACAGCATAATTGCCCTTTGTACTAGCAGCTTTCAGCTTCATGAGCCGTAACTCGGGTAGATAAGTGACATTAGATGTTCACGAGATGGCAGAAGAGGTGACTCATAAGTACGATTCCTATATAATTAATAATTTCTGAAAATGAGCAGTAACACTAAGTAAGTTCTAGCAGTAACACTAACTGATGAGGTTCCTCTTTTACTTTCTATATAATTTTCCATGTAATCATATTTTTGATAAGGAAATAAAAAAAATTTTTAAAGAGCAACATTAGTAGATATACACTCACTGAACACTTTATTAGGTGCTAATAGAATAGGATACTCCTTTATTGTGACATATACATAACAGTGAAATTGATTCTTTGCATATCAGTAAGCTGGGGTCAGCTATGATAAAGCGCCCCTGGAGCAGGGAGGGTTAAGGGCGTTGCTCAAGGGACCAACAGTGGCAGCTTGGCAGAGTGGAAGTTTGAACCCACAACCTTCTGATCAGTAGCCCAGTGCCCTAACCACTGAGCCACCACAATATACTAATACTGGGTAGAGTCTTCCTTTGTAGCCCATCTGCCTCAAAGTTCGGCACGTCATGCATTCGGAGATGCTTTTCTGCTCACCACAATTGTACAGAGTGGTTATCTGAGTTACCGTAGCCTTTCTGTCAGTCTTTTGTGTGCCCTCTATTATTTAATCTATTTATTCTCTCCTGACATAGTATAATTAATATATATAATATTTGTTTTTTATTATGTCTGCAGATGACTTGCTGCTATGTCTGTTCTTAGCACCCGATGCCTACAAGACCATGGGCTCCATGCTTTACTGCACAGAAGGCATTAACTGAATGTCTCATAATTTCCTGCAGTTAAAAAAAGAAAAGACAGAAGTGTTGCTTATAGGAAACAAGACACTGAGACAATACATAGTCATTTATCAGACTCTTTGTCTGTAAAGGTCAATTATTACATCAAGAATCAGTCATTTTTGACAGTGACATCAGTTTCAAAGACAGCATCAATTATGTCTGCAAAACAGCATACTATCACCTCAAGATCTCTAATATCCATGTATGCTCATCATTTCTGATAGTGAGAAACGTAGACAATTTTTTTTTGTCAGCCAGACTAGATTACTACAACGCTCTCTTATCTGGCCTTCCCAAGAGCTCTATTACTAATATACAACATGTTCAGAATGCTGCTGACAGAATCCTGACATGCATATCAGAGATCACATTACACTAGCTCTAAAACCCCTTCACTGACACTCCATGTCTTTAAGATTCATTTAGTAATTTTCAAATAATTTCATGGTCTTGCCCTCTCTACTGTAGCAAAATTATTGTTACAATTGTTTAATATTGCATTCACTTAGTTCTTATTTTATTGTCTTTTTTTATCTCTTTTTTTCTTTGTATTTTTCTTTTTGTTTTAATATCTGTTTTTATTTGTGTTGTCTCCTTTTTATCGCTCTGTACAGCACTTCGTAAACGGGTTCTTAAAAAGTGCTATACAAGTTTATTATTAACATTATTAAACATCTTTTCAGTGTTTGCTTTGACTTAATTCTCTTCCCTATGCGCATACAAATGAATATCTGTGGTAACCTGTTGGGCTTTTGTTCTCCATCCAATTCGATAAACTCATTTAAAATAGACAATCTATCAAGTTTCTATGAGTCCAAATTACTGTTTAATGGTAGATATAACATATCAAGACAATACAGGATTACAGGAATACAGAATTGCTGCAAAAGCTCATACAGTACAAGACATAACAGACAAACTAGGGCAAGGGCAAGGAAGGTTTGTTTGTATAGCCAACTTGGTGCTGAGCATAGTCTAGGGTTTTAATCAAAACCACATGAGAATAGAAATGTTTTTACTCTGGATTTAAAGATGGCTAATTTTCAAACACATTTGAGATCTGCTGGTTCCAGCTTTGGGTAGTGTAGTTGCTGAACGATACCTCACCATATTTAAATTCTGGGCACTACTACCTGACAAGACTCTATTGATCTTAGGAGCCTTCCAGCGCTGTGTACTTCTAGCATGTCCAAAATGTTGGGTGTTTGGGTTCTGAGCCATTTAGGATTTATAAACAGAAAGCATCACTTCGACGTCCATCTTGTAGTTAAGGGTTGTATATGGGAGATATACATATAAAAGGGTAAATATACACTGAGTAACGGGCACAAATAATTAAATAAGACTAATAACAAGAAACGAATGCAAATAGGGATCGGGGGGGGGTGTTCAGGGAAGAGCTGGAGAAGCAGTGAAGAAAACAGCAAGCAAGAACCCTGGTGGTCCAGCGGTTAAAGCGCTGGGTTACGGATTGGATGGTTGTGAGTTCAAATCCTGGTTCTGCCACTGTTGGGTCCTTGAGCAAGACCCTTAACATTCATCTGCTCAGCTTAATTGTAAATTGCTTTAGATAAAAGTGTCTGCATAATGAGAAAATGTAACTCTGGAAAAACAAGTAATCTGGAGGTCCCCCTGAGAATGAAAGTAGTGATTATGTATAACACAGATTAGGTTCAAAAGCAAAAGTTGATGTGCATGCTATTTATGTTAACATTGCTTGGTTATTATTAAACTTTTTAAATGCTTTTGTGTCATTGAACTAGCTGACTTATGTCGGCATATATCAACAATATGGTTGTGTTGTGATATCAATCAATTTCAGAGAGTCCTCCTTACTTCCTGGTTTCCTGTTTTCCCCACTGCTTTCCTCCAGTGTCATCTTGACCATGCCCCTTCAGGGTTCATACACATTTTTACAAATAAGTTTCCATGACTTTTCCATAACTTTTGACTCAATGACTTTAATATAAACTTCCAAGGCCAAACCTCCTTTGTGGAACTCAAATGTAGTAAAGAAACAGAATCAAAAACATACATCTTGTGTAGCATAAATCAATTAAACATACTACATAGTTTGATTTTAAATAATTAACATTTATATGAACAAGAATACAAAACATATGAAATAACATGCTAATACATTTCAGTTTCTCACATCAGCTCCACCAATCCACAGAAATAAAAATAAATATATTTGCATTCCTCCTGTAAATCCAACTAAAAAATCACAAATTCTCTGTCACAGAAACACAGACCACAAGTGCTAACATTATTAATTCTGTGTATCATTGTGACTTAACTGCACAGTCTTTTGCCAGCTTAGTGTTTCATTTCTAAGAGTTTGTCTTCTATTTTCTTTTTAATTTCTAGTAGAGATGCCTTCTTCTCCTTTGCAGAACAACAAAGACTATTGGATTTGGCAATGAATGTGAGATTGCTTGATGATTCAGCTTTATCAGCATATTCATCTGATGATTTTTCAAGTGCACTGATATCAATCTCCACCCTAGACCTTTTCTTCTTCAAGTCATTCAACTCCTGTGTGAGACTCTTTCTCTTCATGTCAAGGACCTGTCTCTCCTTCTCCCTCTTCTGTTCATCCAGGTAAGCATGGTATTTCTGTCTGGCTCCAGCAGCAGACATCAATAATTCCTTTGTGACTTTTACCTTGGTGATGCCCCCAACAGATCTGACATAATCGACAATGAGTCTCTGAGCCACCAGAGATTGTTCTTTCTGATTCTCAACTACCAGTTCCTTATTGATGGAGAATCCTCTCTCAACACTGTCCATGTGAGAGAACAAGCAGCAGCTTTACCACCTCCCAGAGTATGAAGAATGATGGTTTTGAGCCCATTGTCTCGTAGAGCAGGGTGTTCACTCAGTTTGTCTGAGGGTCAAATTCTCGGAAACTGGTTTGCAAGGCACAAAACTCCCTGAACTCTCTGATTACGCAGTCACACAATGGCTCATTGACATGGTGTGGCACTCTTAACAAGAGTGTGCAATATCCTTTTTATTTGAGGTGTGCAAAGCTCTTTAGACAAAGCCATGCATCTTGAGTCAAGGCACTGCATATCCCTTACAAGTTGGTGGTGCACAGGAGCCTTTTTCTGCAATTTCTTAAGAAGAGTTATCAGGAGGTTCTTACA
>JAOUQW010009721.1:0-12426 GCA_028565825.1 Olivaichthys viedmensis
ACATAAAGCTTTGTTCACTGAGAGAGAGAACAGCAACTTCATCACAGATACAGAATGTGCTGAACAAAGAACGAAAGTAGTGTCAAAAGAAGGCTAGCTAGTAGTGGTTTCAAAGGACGAGTAGCGTCTCTAAAGCACTTCTCAGGAAGGGAAATAAGGTCAAACGCTTGGCATGGGCTAAGACATACCAACATTTCACAGTGGATTCAGTCAGTCACACACGCATCTACAGTCCGGGACCACACTTCCAAGAATCCCATGCGCTCCCCTGCATCACTCGGAATCTTCCTGAATTTAGAGGGTCGAGAAAGACTGGAGGTGAGGACAGATTTTGAGTGAGGCAGGGCTAATAGTTTTATAGGGTGTTTGAGCGCAATAGTAATAGATCAGAGTGATTTAAAGATGGAGTTCAATTTGAGCTTGCTACCTGTTATGTAGTGTGTGATGAGAACATAAGGAGAGAAATGAGATTTCATGCATGGAGGGAAAAGGAGAAGCTCTACACAGTGATAGGTTAGAAAGTTCAATTTTGTTGTAATTTAAAGAAGAGTTGCTCTATGCTCTGAAGCAGAGAGCTCATTTATTGGGCTCCTATACAGAAATGAGAACTGGTTATGTCTTTTCATTAAGAGAATGTATCTACTCTGAAGTCCATCTGGAGATTGAACTGCTGTAAGTTGATTCTTTCTAACAGTTTTTTATTTTTTTCCACCTTGGTTAGATGTAACTTACAAAAGCACGGTTGTAGATACAGACTTTTGATCCAGCCAAGCTAACTCTAGAATTTCAATCAGCGTAGACATTGCTAAGTTTTTCGATCTGGAATTCGGTGTGTAACTGCTTGCATGGAACAAAAGCTTGATACCATTGTTTGCCTGTTTTTGGAGCGAGGGGCTTTGGAGAGAGGCAGTTTCTCTCTGGAGGTGATCTTTTGGATGGTAGGCGTGAGACTGAAGGGATAGGGTGGAGTCCTTTAGCGTATAGGTTTGGCTGAAGTTAGCAAGATTGCAGCAGCATTAAATGGATAAATACCATATTTTCCACACAGATGCACACCGAAGAGCACATCCGTCCTGGCCGGACTAGACCATTCGTGAAAAAATGTTTCCCTCAGCATGAATGGCCAACAGCCCCTTGATTCTGAGTTGCTCAGAACATTTATTCTGTTACTCATTTCAGTTGGCTTTTCTTTAAAAATACACGTTTATTGAGAAACCGCTCAGCGATGACTGCTTGCCTGGGTTCAGCGTGTCTTTCCCGGTAATTATGGGCTTTTGATCGCGAGCCTCCCCATAATTTCCAGGGTATTGTATGAGGTCTTGTTTCATTAGATTGCCACATCAATCGACCCGGGTTTTTAAACCTGGCTTGCCTAATGTTAATCCCTTCCCGTATATTTTGCAGTTAGAGTCCCGCATAAAAGTGCATGTGTGAAAGGGGTTTCTTTATAAATGGTACCCCCCTATTAAAACGCCCCTGTGTGTGTGTCTTAAGTACATTCCTTGAACCTTTCCAATGAGGTAACGTAACGACCAGTGAACTCTAAGATGGAATAAACACTATTTTACTACCATCAAACTTTTCCTTCTCTCTTTCTTTGAATCTTATCTATCTGTCCTTTTCTTTCCCTCTCTGTCCTTCTCTTTTGTTTATTCTGCAAACACATTTCCTTTAGACTAAAAATGTAATGTGTGTTTTGTTTTTTTAATGCACATTAGTAATCTGGTTCATGTAATCATGGTGTTGAGGGAAAATATAATTTTTTTATTTATCAAAAAGCAATATAACAATTAACAACAATCATTTTGCACTCAATACCTTGGAGATTTTTTTATTGGCATATTACATTTTAAATGCTTATACTGTATTATAATACTCATATTATAGCTCTCCTTAATAAACATTTTCTTTTATAATAAAAAAAAAGACATACCAAAAACTAATAAAGACACAAATTCTAACAAAAAGTCCCTCGTCAGCGTGATTCCCACTCTCGATTACAAACTTCACAGACTTGTATAGCAGTGAACAAATTCAAGTCATTGACATTCAGAAAATATCTTAAGGCTTCTCCCGTCCCTTTTCTATTTGCGCTGGCAAATAAAAAATCAGCTCATCTCTCTAGCTCATTCACACTTTCCTATTTTAATCTCCTGTCTCCCTGTCAATCAATTGATGGAGAGCAGCTCGGGCCTAGGACTAGAGAGAATAATGCCCTTCTCTTAGAAAATACACATCATTCACATCACACAAAACCCATACAAAGCTCATATTATTTAGAGAATCCACTTAATCAAGAATATATTAGACATACAGAAATCCTGAGTTAAGTGAAAACATGGCAACTATTGAAAAAAAAAAAAAGTCTAGCAGCGTTGTGTCTGTGGAGGTTTTCAGTTATCCAGGTCATTTTGAAGGTCTTATAGTAGTAAATTAAGGTGACTGGGCTTGATGTTATAAACTTGAAGATGTTTCACCAGTCATCTGAGGGGCTTTCTTAGTTTAAACCGAAGAAGCTTCTTGGATGAATGTTGAAATGTCTTCAATATTACACATGTCTAGCCGACTTACTGTTAGACAGTCCAGCAACAGGTTTATCAGCAGAACCATGCCATCCCAGTATTTCTTCAATTTGACACAAGTGACCTCTAAATATAAATGTGAAGAAAAATCTAACTGTGGCTAAACTGTAATTTGTATCTTATGAGATCTCCAACAGTGTGTATCTCACTTCTGGGTCTTGGCATGGTTGAGACCCGGCGTATTCAAGTCTTTATTTTAAAAATCTTTTTTTAGAAGCATAAAACACTGAAAGTGATAGAGAAAGAAGGAGATAGAGGAACCGAGGGAGGGTCAGAGAGTTGAACGACTCTGTTCTGAGACATTTTATTTCAGTAATACATAATTATGAGCATGCCGGTTCAATGCTGATTGCTAAAAAAAAAATTATATGTCTATGTCTTGATTTTTTATCATATCTCTAAGAGGAGACTCGGTTCACAAGAGGGGATGAAAATAAATTGAAAAGGAAGGAAAAGAATGAACAAAAGGTTATCATATGAATAAAATACAGAAAATTAATGCATACATTAAAAAAAGGGAAAGTGAATACCAGAGGGGTTGAGAGGAATTAGGAATGGGAGTGAGACAGGGTTTAAACAGAGCTCATTTAAAAAAAACCTGCAGACACTAGTATCCAACTCCACTTATTAGCGACAGTGGATCCATATGCAATGTTTGACTGCTTAATCTGCTTTAATTAGATTACTTATATACAATACACATAATTTGTCCAATGAACAGTGACACGCAACTAAGCCTGGTCAACAGGAGGAAGGATGTGTTTCTACTTTTCCAACAGGAAATGAATCTGCAACAGAGAAAATAAAAGGGAGGACACAATAGTCTCTGGGATATAAAGTGTCATAAAAAGTGTAGAGTTAAAGGGTTTGTTCTGAAAATCAGCGTCAGGTTTTCATAAAGTGATTAATTAAGGCATTGTTTTTAAAATGACACAACAGCTGCAGCATATATGAAAGTATGTGTTTGTGTGTGTGTGTTCTCATGTGTTGGGGAAAGGAAAAGGAATACATAGAATACATGCCATATGGTATTGCTATGCATGTTATTTATTAGGGCAATGTAACAAATTAAGAAATCATGCACTCATTCTCTAAAAGGTAACCTAATAATTATACACATAACAGCCTAACAGGCTCAAGTGTTAATTATCAAAAGGTGGCAATTTGAGTTTCACAATTTTTGGACCTGTTCCCATTTTTTATGTGAATGTACGTATATATGTGTAACATCGTTAATGTGCAGCATTTCTCAGTGCATTTCCTGCCTACTCTAAATCTCAAAGTAACTGGACTACAATTAGAGCAGGGTCGTCAACTGGAGGACCGCGATCGGGATACGGACCCAGCAAAGTATTTCAGCGGACCGAACCAAGCACTTGAAAAAATACCATAGTTGTGGGAAAAATAACGTAGTTCAGTGACTCGTTTTCTAACCATGAACCAGCACGGCTTCTGTAGCAGATGGTCTGTTGAGGATTATCCAATCATATATTTATGTAAATTATTTAGCTGCAGTCAGCTCTTTGAACCAGAGACTAGCTACAGGGCTGGAGACATTCGATCAGAAAGGGAAGAATTTGATATATTTTTCATTTAATTTACCCTCTCTGGTCTGAATAGTGAAGTGACGACACAGCTTGTTCAAAAAGGAAAGAAAAGTCGCACGATAGAATGTTTAAAGACAGCGAAGTATGCGTTTATTCTTGCTGCTTCAAGTTTAAAACCGATGTCTCTCATGTCTCTCATACGAAACAAAACATAACTTAACGAATTAACCTCCCCACAAAATTTGGTTCTGAGGAGAAAATAAACCAACTCAAAGCTCGATATGAACGTTCCACCAGAGCGCTCGTCCATTCCCTTCCAGCCCAAGAGCGTGCAAATGAATGTTTATAAAAATGTTAAAAATACAACAGATTTAAAAAAATATATTTGATGTCTTATTTTATTTCATTAGTAGCCATGAACTAATCATTAATGGTGAAGCATTAAAATGTAACTGTTGTCGCCGTTCAGTCATGTTAGTTTTCTTTTGTAAGCAAGGAATTTTACGTAACTGGACCTTTTACCTTTAACTGGAAATTTTAGTTGAATACCCCTGAACTAGAGGGTTAGCTTCCTGAAAAGACTCACATAAAACCATTGGTCCTGAATTTATCTTGCAAGATAAATTCAGTTTTGTTTATCATGATGTACTGAGATAACTGAGACGTAAAATAGACTGTCAATTGGCTATGTATCGTTGACAACACCAATCAATATCTGTTGTTAGATGCAAGAGACAACTGCAGTCAGAGCAAAGTGCAAAGCAAGAGTATTTCCACTAAAACCTTTCACAACATCAATCTGAAATGATAAATAATGTTATTATTAGAGTGAAATCTTAGACAATACCATAGTTAGTAACTTATGAATTTTCATGAAATCTGTTTTTAACCATAGGTTTTTTATTGGGTAACCAATAATTTTTAAGGAAACCTAACTTTTGGTGGTGACAGTTTGAGTCCATTTAACAATATAATTTTGTCTCTATAAAATCATTGTTACCTCAAAATTTTTTTACTTGACAACCCTGGAACAAATAAACAACAGAAAGTAAGTAAATGTGAGCTTTTACACCTACCATTCAGTGAATAACACACATAAGAGGCTTCGGTTGCTCACTCAGCAGGTTGGGTTGGAGTGTGTAACTGTCAACCCCTAAGAAGATCCTCATTAGCCTCTCAGTGTCAGCATTTAACACAATGCAGCGGAACCTCACAACTATTAATTAGCCAGCAATCGGTCATTTAGTGAATCACTAAAACACAAAGCTGCATCGATTCCTTTTTTTCCAGTACATTAAGCCAACAATCCCAAACACAGAAGGACATTTCAGTAATCAAGACCTGAATTAAAAACCATTGGATAAGAAATAATTGTTAAAACAAATACCAATACCAGTCACATAATGTATAGCCAGACCCCAGCCATGCTTAGTCATACATGAGACATGAATAGCTTGTAATATGTCATCGAGACTATATTAGATTGTGCCATTATTTCTTCCTCAAGTAGTGGATAGGCAGCTGTCCTTGGCCTGAACAGTAAATGCAGTCTAGCTGTATAAGGGTTTGACCTATTGACATTTTGTGAACCTGATTCAATTTCTGATTTCTGAAGGTGAGGTGGGTGGGGTTTGTGTCAGGCATATTAACTCTCCTGACGAAACAAACCAGTTCACAAAAAAGGCAAGAAGTGGGCTACGTAGTTCAACAGCTCTTTCAAAAATGAACATTAGTGTCCAAATGGTCCCACCTAAATCGTTGCCTGCCTACACTTATGCCCGAGCTTTGATGGTGAATGCAGGAAAGCAGTCGTTATTGCTTTGTCACTGTCAGTGCGTTCTGTGGGTCGGCTGCCTCTGAAAGGTAAATATCCACTTGCACTGTGATCTAGTTGTTTTCTCGGCCCTCAGCTTTTTTTCTTCTTTTTTTCCAGGATTTCAGAGTGCATTTCTGACAGGGAATCCTGTTGCATTTTAGCTGATGGCTCTTGTGTTTCTGAGTGTACTTCTTCTTGCCCTCTCTCCATCCCAGCGCTTCTCTGGGTCCATCTGAGCCATCAGTCATGAGCTATTCTCTCACTGGTGTTTTCTCTATATACAGAAAAATACCAGTACTTGTACTGAAAGGAAAACATTTTTAAGTATGTGTCACGGTTGGTAGTGGCGGAGGCAGGACACAAGTGCAAGCCTGATCAACTTTAAACATTTATTCTTACGATACAGACACAACACGTAACAATAAACAATCAGGTACAAACTGGACGGAAACAAGAGGGCTTTTAAAACACTTACTAATCATGAACAAACGATATTCTGGTGGGGACAATCACATTATGGGACAGGAGCAATTAAACAAAAACAAATGTGCATGGTCGCCATGGCGACCGCCACGCTAGGTCACACGCACAGCCGCGCAAGTGACAGTAAGCCCCCCCCAACGCACAGGCACCCAAATAGGGGGTAGGGCCAACGTCCATGTCCTGGTGGTGGCACGGAGACCGGCACTGCATGTGGGACTGACCACTTTTTTTCACACCTTACAGCTGTCACGGTCTAAATGTGGTATTGGGTGTCTAAATAACTGACATTTTTTTATATTGCTTAACAAATTTACACCATATATTTAACATAACGATGGCCGAAGGCAAGCACTCCTCTCACTCCAAAATTGTTATATTACACTTGATGCAAGTGTGGGATAGAGACCATTAAAGAAATCTGCTATAACAGGAACAATAACAGGGACCCTTTGCTTGAAGCAGAGAGTTAAGGCTAATCCACACCGGACGCGTTTCTGAAGAATTTTCTCACATAGGTAGCCTACGCTTCCATTTTAACAAGCCTTTCAATCCACACCGACTCCTTCATAAAACCCAAGCCCACGCGTCTGCTGCGCCTGTTTTACACGTCGTCTCTACTTTTTCTTTCACTTGCTTGTGCAAGTGAAGCATAAAATCCATGAAGATGCATTCAAATCCCACACTTCCACTTTCTATAGGCTGTGAGATTTATTTAAAATCCTAATCTACAACGAGGTCATAATTGTGAAGCCTGTAGTTGCATAGTTAATTGTTTGTATGGCAATGATACTCATGTATAACCACAAAAAGACACATATGCTGTTTATTCACTGTCCCACGGTCTCATGTTACATTTTTATTAAGGCTGTAAGTACAGCTGGCTCAACTCCGGCTGGCCCCATTCCCCATGTTTCATTGACAGTGTTGTACATTTGAGCGTTTGTTTTCTTGATGCGCGTCCAGTGGGAATTCGGGGTTACAATGACCCAAAGATTAAGACTAGTGAACTATGAATAACAAAACTTTGGATTCATTTTTGCATGATGTATTGTTTCCTGTTAAATTTGTCTGTAAGAATCTAATATCTAAGGATATTTAATGGAATTAATTGACTTTCTGCAGAAATATTGAAAAAAAAAACAGGTTTTGCATTAGCAAGCAAAAATGTGGCTGAATTGAAATCCAATCAAGAAAAATCTGCAAAAACGCCATTTTAGCAAATCATTTCCCAATTAGCAAACAAGTTGCATGTTACATGTTGAGACGTAAATTGCACACATTATGGCAATGTTAGCTAAAAATCTGTCTCTTCATCCCTAATCTGGATAACGTGTGACCTCTTTATCCAGCTCTATCTGTGGTGTGTACTGTAGTTTGGGAGGCTTACACTATTATCTTGTCTGGCTTTGAAGATGAGACACTTCTAAACGTAAGGTTTGCCACCAACATTGTAACACCTGCAACTGCTGATCTCCTTTTTTTGTGTATGATTAATGATAAGAAAAAGTGTTTTTTCGTGTTCCTGAAAAATTTGAATTTTAGAGATACATGTTTTTCATTGGACAGCGACGATATGAAAAGCTCCCTATGGTTTATGCGATACACATCTTTCTTTTGCTCAGAGTACAACCTGCAGTCACATTTTCAATCAGCAGATCAAGGGGCCGCTATTCTCATGGGGGTTAATAAAGTGATCTGTAAAGGGGTAATGCATGGTTATATAATCGACATATTAACAGCAAAATATATTGAAAATGCAAAGAGGCGCTCAATGCCTGAGAGAAGCGAAATAAGGTCCTCTCTGAAAGAGTGAGATGAAATCCTTCTCTAATTAAGGCTTCTGTGAATAGATAAAAAACCCTTCAAATCTCAACATATTTCTGGATATTAAGGGCACAGATTTTCTTGCTGCCATGAAGAGGCGGTGGAGAGAGGAAGGAGGAATAAGAAAGAGAGACAGAGAGACAGAGGGAGAGAGATGGATGGTAAATATAGCTCAGAGGAATTTCAAGCAAGCATATAACTGGCTTAGAGTTCAGGAAGGAAGAAGTTAAATCTCCAGCCAGGCTTTCAACTTGGCTGTGAACGTTTCTGCGGATTTGATTTAGCGCACACCAACTCCGAATAATTAAAAAGTGAGGAAACGTTCTTCCTTACTTTCAAAGGTTTTCGGAGAAGCTTACACTGAGATCTTGGTGGACTAACTGTAGACAGGATGTTCAACAGATTTGTGTTTGGCAGCTTGTCAAACACACCGCAATTATGCTGGTGGAAGAGGGGACGCTAATCACTAATCCTACGTTAATCGTAAAGCCGCATGTCGTAAACAAGCGCACCGAGAGGCAATGTGACATCAGCAAACACTTTCATCATGCAAACTGCAATATTTATGTTAGGTCTATAGGCGAAGTCTGTGGGGAATTAAAAGCTATGAATAAAGTTTCAGACGTCTCAGCACAAATCAGGTCAATTAGTGAGATGTGAACTGACTTGTGAACCGTGAAGTGCAAACAACAAAAAGGAAAAGCCACTGATTCCAGACTGATACTCTGTGACAGAACTGCCTACGTGTCATTTGTTCAGAGATGTAAAAGAGCTTAGCGTTGTACCCAGGTGAAAGCGTAAAGCTACAGGAGGAATTTTTAAATTGTGAACCGCTCTGATAAGCATGAAGCAAGAAGCACGAAGCACAACAAAGAAAGGACGAGCTGCTGCCACTTCAATGGCATAATTAACTTCCACATGAGAGACACATCACTCTCAGCATGAACCCCTCGCTCTCGCATTTCCTCGATCTCATGTGTGTCATTATACCTCTTCATCAGCTCAGAGCAAATGGCGCCAGGTAACAGATGACTGAGACCAGGAATAAATACTATCACTCCCATAATGCTGTAAGATCAATTACACTCAATCTGTCCCCTTAGTGATAAAGCTTTTGCATGTGTGTCTGTTGGTGAAAGTGTACAAGGGTGGTTGCGGGAGCAGTTTAAGAACCCTGGCACCAGTGGTGGCTCAGTGGTTAAAGTTCTGGGATACTGATCAGAAGGTCTTGGATTCAAGCCTTGGGACCACCAGGCTGTTGAGCCCTTGAGCAAGCCCCTTAACCATTTCTGCTCCAGGGGTGCTGTATCAACTCTGACCCCAGCTCCCTAACAAGCTGGGACATGCAAAGATAGGAATTTCTCTCTACTATACTTGTATATGTAACAATAAAAGGCTTCTTCTTCTATTAAAGTTTAGAAACATACATTGTGCTGAGAGAAATGTATTGGGGAAAATTAAGTCCTATTAAAGCCTTTTATGCCCTTTCCAAAGTGACATAAAGCATTTCTGCCTTCTGTTTATCTTTTAAAGGCATAGTTAGTGATTTTGGTGGAAGTTAGCCAGTTTTAATTTGATGAAAACAAAGGTATAAATAATTTTTTTCAATGATGAAAAGACAACAATAACTAAATAAAAATTCACCCATGTACTCATAACAAAATGTAATGACATTTTCCTCAACGAATAAAATATGAGATGAAAATGTCAGAAATTATTGCCTGGACAGGGGCTTTGTGCACTCACTTTGCAAATAAATTTAAGCCAATATAGAAGGGAACCAGTCATTAACGTGGGTGTAACGGTGCAGTTTTTGAAATATGGATGCAGCACGTTTGTAACGTGCATCAATGTTCAAAGCAGGGGTCAAATAACAGGCAGCCAGAGTTATCCAGGGGCAATCTATAATCGTAAATGAAAACACAGGCAGGAGTCAAAACCAGAACATGCAAAAACAGGAACCATAGGAAAAATAAGGCTTGGCTTAACGACTTGAATGCACGATATGACTTTGCCAAGTGACAATGACACACAAGGGTATAAATAGACAAACTAATCAAGCAGTAGCTAGAAACAATTGAACATAATGAGGAAAAACAAACCAATGACAGGATGGTGGTGGAGAAAAGACCAAAACAGAAACCAAAACAAACAGCACACGGCGTTTGTCGCCACGGGAACCGCAGCACGAAGTGGGAAACTGTGACAACGTCATTGGATAAAAAGTCAAAGTTAACTACTACAGTTTTCACCATTCTTATGTTTATCGATGTACCCTTTTATACCAGCTACACACTCTCTGCTAGATCTGCGTAGCTATGCTAACGCTAAAGCTTTATGGACTGAAGCGATGTTACTTTTGTGATAAAATGATTTATCCACCCCCCCAGAAAAAAAGATTTTTGTAGTGTCTTGTTAGGCTAATATAATGGTAGCTGGCTAGAGCTAGCATACCCGATGACTCCCCACTAGCATATTTCAGCCACCGCACATCAAAGACAGATGCTTTGGGAAGCGAGAGATGGTAATGTGCATTAGTAAAGCGATCTGGTGTTCCATTTAAGAGGGAATTAAAACATGGAAAATGAATGCATTGGCTCTTTGGATGGTGATGAGATGATGAGCTCATGAAGTATTTGGCCTTTTCTACACACCCTGAGTCACTGAAAGCAACCATTAACATCACTGAGATCCTCCAGTCCTCTGATTTTTTCCTCCATCATCCATCTACCTATCTTTAGGGTTATGAAGATTTTTGTTGTTACACTGACGCATTCTGGGATTTGTAATAACTTTAGAATAATGAGTTAGTTTGGCCTAGTTCTACTTTTGTTCCATGACCTCCTCTGCCAATTCCTGTGGGGTTTTCAAGATAAAAAACAAACACTGGAAATGAACAAAAGAAAACAAAAGGCACTTCTGGTGAATGATTCATGGTTGTTCACTCACAATGGTGGTTCACTCAGAAACACGTCCTTGCTTTGTGAGATCTGTGAGATCATTTCGAATGTAAATTTTCTTTCTCTGCATCATCTCTCCCTCCCACCTTTCTGCATTAGAGAGCAGGTACTCCCTCCACTCAAAGCTAAAAGCTCACAAGCTTCAAACACCGACAGTTCAAAGCTTTTCAGTGTCGTAAAAGGGTGTGTGTGTGTGTGTGTATGTGTGTGTGTGTGTGTGTGTGTGTGTGGTGACTGGTGTTCATATGCAGTTCCTGGTATCCCTGCAGACCTCACACAGCAAAAGCAAAGAGACTTGTGAGAGCATAAGAAGGGAATTTAAATGCCCTCCATGCTCCGTTTAACATGTCACTCATCTGACGCAAGAGAGCCTCAGGAAATTCGTCTGACAGAGAAATGCCTCAGATTGACAGCAATCCTAAAAGGGAAGTTTCTTAAAGCCCTTTTTGATGGTGTTTTGGTATACTGGCGGCAAACATTTCAACACTTCACTTTTTTTTTCTTCCAGCATGAAGAATCATCCTGACAAAGCAAACGTCTTACAATACTGGGGGGAAAAAACTGCAATCTGCAAAGTGTCCTTTCTAAAAGCTTGAGGGAGTGGAACATCATTAAAGTATATCACCTCTGTAACCTCGGATTCAGGTTAAAACTCAATCACAGCACATCAAAGAGACACAATTGAATGTCAAACGCTTGAAGGTTCGAATTTCCCCGTCACTTCACAGTTTGCACGCACTGCAGATGAAATGACAGGCATAGCCGGCCATGCCGGTTCTTAAAAGAGCCCCTTTAAAAAAGGTTTCTTTAAAAGGATAAGCTGAATAAGCCCAAATGGTTCAATGTGGAGTTGCTCTTCATGCTTTGCTCTTCTTAAGCCCTATTCAGATGGGATAGGTTTTAGATGGGAGGTGGGTTATTGTATTACCGGAGTATCTATGATTTCTGACCAAATTTTTTACCGACTGTGCGTTCCCGTGTCTAGAAAGATTACACCTATTGTAAAATGACCTGTAGAAATAACCCTACGGTAATATACAGTGGGGTCCAAAATTCTGAGACCACATTGAAAATCTGGGATTTTTTTCATTGCCACTGTATAGCACTCTAAAATGCTTTACCGAAACTCAATCAGTTGTATCCAAAGCACGATCAGGCACAGACCAAAAGTGACCACACCATCAGAAGAGCAATACATAAAGCTTTGTTCACTG
>JAOUQW010009807.1:0-12423 GCA_028565825.1 Olivaichthys viedmensis
CTCCAAGATTCTTGGAACAACCTACCAGCTGATTTCCTTATAAAACTGCACGACAGTGTGTCTAAAAGAATTGATGCCGTTTTAAAGGCAAGGGCTGGTTTTATTACTGTTTACTGCTCTTTATAGTATATATTTTTTTATATTCAGGAACTTTTAATTTCATTATTTTTAAAAGCATTTTCGCTTTACAGCATTTTGGACAAATTTGAAAGAGCATTAGAAGGAGAGTTTGAGAGAACTGCAGCCATAGCCTTGTCTGTAAAATTACAACATCATACCATCTGTAATTATTTATTTTTTGATTGTTAATGCGATACAAAACAAGTTTATCATGGGGAATAAAAAGTCTACACTGTGAATTCCTTAACCACAGCAGATTAACTTTGCTGTGAAGACATATGGGGCTCTACTTGGCCTTGACGAGACAAGGTTGCCATGACTACAAGGGCAAGAGGACGTTTAACTCAGGCAAGTTGTTTTGAGAAAAGGCTCCTGTTGGGAAGACGGAGAGATAACAGGTACGGTTAAGTGACCTTGGAATCCAGCAATAAGATATAATGCGCTGTCGAGAGACACAGAGGCGGGTCTAACAATTGGCCTTAACATCTTGGACAGACCTCAAATCAAAAATCACAGCTCTTTAT
Source organism: Olivaichthys viedmensis (assembly GCA_028565825.1). Lineage (NCBI taxonomy): Eukaryota > Metazoa > Chordata > Actinopteri > Siluriformes > Diplomystidae > Olivaichthys > Olivaichthys viedmensis. The sequence goes on from JAOUQW010009807.1 coordinate 645, forward strand.
TGTTGTGTTTACGGAGTACAATGCAATTCTGGCCTGCATGTTCAACAATTAATACAATACAAATTATCAAACAGTTTATAGTGACCAAACATTTGTAGTCAAGTGCAAAAGTTAAGCATACCATTAGGGCAAAATGAAAAGTCACATTTAATTTATGACATTTAGTGTGTTAGGTTTCACAGGTAACAAAAATGGTTAAAGAGTGTATGTAAAATGTAAGATGTAAAAAATTATATCAGCTTGAGAGGAAAATCTTCTCTATAAGATGATTTTCCCTGAAAACAGCAAGATCTTTCAGTAAAGAAACATTTAAAGATTAATTGAAGTGGTCTCTTTAATGACAATCATCTGGTGTACAGAGTTACAGACCATATGAGAAGATCACTTCGCCATTCCTTGTCTGATCTGAGTACAAGTTACAAGAGATTATATACAGTACCCTTAAATGACGTAAATTGCAGACATTAATCATTCGACTCCTCACAAGCATATTTCTCATAAGGGGGGGTTAACGTCCTACAGGGGGAAAGTAACTTCCGCTGGCAACACAATTTACAGAAGTTCGAAAGTACACTCTCCAGTCACTTTCTTGTCACAGCTAAATTTAAGCTCTTTGACCGAGCCGTTGGAGACATTGGGGAAACAGATCTTTTATGTGTAATCATGTATGTTAAATCTTAATATCTAAACATTGTTTATCATGGTGTTTCTAGGTTTGAGACGCACCAGATGTTGGTAAATTGGCTGGGACTCGTATCCCTTAAGTTTCTCATGGAGATGCAGATGTGCTTGATTTGCCATCTGGAAAAAGAAAAATAATCCCCATCACAGTTCAAATGTTTTATTCTCCCTTTCTGAATCTGATATAAATATTCTTTAATAACTTGGTACTGTATGTCCACTCTTTGCCTTTATAACTGCCTCCAACTTCTTTCACGTCCTCTGAGCAGCTTTTAGAAATGGCTTATAGAAATGTTTTTGCCTTTTGTTTTTAAGACAAATTGTAAAATAAAGGTTTATGTCCCTCTTTCCATCCAGAAACCATGGGGTATGCAAATTTTTTGTCTCACCATTCATGAAGCTCATGAAGCTATCCTGTCTCTTAAGTCCATGTCTGCTCGTCTTGTGCTCATTGTGTATCAAAATCCAGCCACGCTGTAAAGCTGTGTAAAGCATCCCAGCGACAGAGAGAAACCTGCAGTTGCACCACTTTGGAGCCCCAAATTGACATCAACTTTAACCAAACACCTGTTCTCAACCTTCCTACTGCTGTCGCTTGATAAACAGTAATGACAGGAGTCACAGGACCAATAACAGCCTCATCAGCAGTGTTGTGTAGACTGTGTATATATCTGGATTCTGTAATCTGATTACAGAAATCAAGGACCAAATATGCCTCATTAGATTACAGTTCCTTTCCTATTTCCTAACCCTTACTTTTTTGACATCAATGAATCATCATTCTATTAATTTATCATTTATTAAGTGTGGCCATAAACTTTAAATTAGCATTCACTGTGGCTGATATAACGTCAATGTTGTGTGGTTTCTTGCAGTAGAGCTGCTCATCCCTGCTCAGGACCTCTGCTTTATCACCTCTAGAACTGGATTGGATTGGATTGGATTCTGCTTTTAACCCTCTAGAACCCACCGAGCTGCTGGTGTATCTGCTGCACATGTGATTTTAAACCATTGTTAAAACTCAGTGGTTTGTCATAGAGAGATTCTGTAAAAAATACAATGGATTCCTGGGACGTTAACGGAGAAAAAAAGCAAGTCCTGAATGGGATCAATGCTTCCACAGTGCCAAAGCACAGCTCAGTCTCAATTGGGTCATTCAAATCCAAACATTTGGTTTTTGATTGGACTACTTTATCTTTTCCTAAGACAAAAAACTTTTGCATATCTCCATCATGTCAGTAGCCAATGGGATTGAGTTATGTTGAAAAGAAGTGTTACACATCAGTATAACCTAATTTTCAAACTGCAAAAGAGACAAAAACTAAGTAACACAGGAGTCTAAAAAACAAACAACAAATCAATAAAATATGAAAAAACAGAACTAAACTGTGGGCTAAAATTTAAGGGTAAAGTAAAAATGCCCAGAAATGGCTTTGGACCTGGATAGTTAAAACCTTTTGATTGGATTGGATTCTGCTTTAACAACTTTTGATTAGATTGGAATCTGCTTTAACAGCTCTAGGATTGGACAGGACTCTGTTTTAACAGCTTTAGGATTGGACAGGATTCTGCTTTAACAGCTTTAGGATTGGACTGGATTCGGCTTTAACAGCTTTATGATTAGACTGGATTCGGCTTTAACAGCTTTATGATTGAACTGGATTCTGCTTTAACAGATCTATGATCAAACTGGATTTGGCTTTAACATCTCTATGATCTGACTGGATTCAGCTTTAACAGCTTTATGATTGGACTGGATTCTCCTTTAACAGCTTTATGATTGGACTGGATTCTCCTTTAACAGCTTTATGATTGGACAGGATTAGGCTTTAACAGCTCTTGATTGGATTGGATTGGATTCTGCTTTAACAGCTCTTGATTGGATTGGATTCTGCTTTAACAGCTTTATGATTAGACTGGATTCTGCCTCACCTGCAAGTCACTTTAGATAAAATCATCTGCCACAAACCAACACTGTGTAAATCATTCCAGCGATAGAGAGAAACCTCCAATTGCACCACTCTGGAGCCCCAAACTGCCATTCAGTAAATGCGTATTTTGACCCAGTGCTAATTTTGACAGCTAATTTAGATTTAGTTTTAGTCTTAGCCCTTTGACCATATTTCAGTCATTTGTTTATATTGTTAGCTCTGGTCTGGGTTTTAGTTGATGAAAAACTTTAGTAATGTTAGACACTGAACAATTTTAGTCAAAGAAAACTAAATGTTTTGTGGGGTTTTTACTCTTTTTCTCAATATTATCTCTCATGAAGGCATTAGAGGTTTACCTTTAAATGCAAATGGTTCCTACTTTAGTTTCTGAAACTTACAACTACACTTGTAATTTGTCACCTCATTTTCGTCTCGTTTTTATTTATTGAGGAAAATGCCACTACATTAATCATAGATATTGAGTCCATGAGTGAATGTAGTTTTCGTTTTGTTTTTCATCAGGGAAAAAAAGGTCCTTGACAAACTTTTTTTGTTGTTTTTCGTCAACAAAATTAACACTGTTTTGACCAAACACACGGTCTCATACTTTTTTTGCTGTTTATGATAAACAATAACAGATACACATAGTACCTATGGAGCTTTGGCAGCATTTGCCACTCACAAGGCCAGAAACACCCTAATGAGTGAGCTGTCAAGCTAATACTACTTCTAACAGATCTGTCATAATTCAAGTCTTACCAAAAAAAAAAAGAAAAACATTTAACAGAATCCACCCTGTTTGGACTGCTGGGACTTGAACAAGACTCGTAACCTTATGAGTTACTTCAGATGAAAGCCATCTTTATTTATCTTTATATAATTCCAGATGAAGTTCAGATCTCACCATGTACAATGAGTTATGTATAACTAGGTCAGAATAGCGTACGGGGTGATGTGAATCGTGAGAAGACTCTCTGTGCTGTACATGTTTCATTTTTCCTCCTTTATCGGACGTTCCAGTGTGTTGAACCTCTGGGAATTAATGTTTGCTGCACGTATTGCTGATCTACGGTCCTAAATAAGGAATGAAAAAGCAGATAATTCCGACTGTGTGTGTGGTTTAAACTCTGCTCTCGCTGCTTGAGTTTGAATATTGTGTATTACTGTTTTTAGTGAGAGTCAGCCTTTGACTTACGAGACTGTATCACTTGTGCTTTCACTGATTGCTTTATGTTGTGTGTGAAGCTCTTCTGATCACTAGCACTTAATCTACCACCCGTGTTTAGTTTCAACTCTCTCTGTCTGGGTCATCATGACATGACAAGTCTCCAGAGTTGGAGAGAGTTTATAGATAATAATACACATTTTGTAAGATAGAGAAATTTCAGTAAAATAAAGATATCCTTTATTCTTTAGGTTCTGTGCCTGTTTCTGTCTCATTCCTGAATACACTCTGACAAACTTCATTTCACAAATTAAATTTCAGTGTCCCCTTTAGCCCAAATGTAATCAATCAGCCACCAGTGACACCAAACTATGTGCTGAGAAAAAAAGTGTTTCGGCTTCAAGATTTTACGCTACGACTGTTTTCAGCTCTGTGCTGTCCTTTTGTCCATGTTTATAGATAACAGTGTCAGAAAGCACATCAGCAAGTCTGTTAGAGACACTGAACAACTGCACAAAACCCACTGAGGAGACACTAGTGTGTGATGATTTAGACATGCGGTTGCTAAACACAATGCTAACCTGGTAGCTATAAGCTTCCATTACTTGTTAGCAACATTATCCTTTTGGCTCTAGTGCAAAACTAAAGAAACAAACTTCAGACACCAAAAATCCAATGTCCTGGCTGATCGACAAGGTTTGTGGTAAATGTCATGATTTGGCATTGACTCAATAGATAGTTCATAAAATTTACTAAATGAATAGACAACTTTCCATATGAATTAAGCCAAACTATAATTATCCAAAATTAAACAATTAAATCACACATACAACAGATTAAAAAATGTATATCTTTTTATTGATAAAAATGATATGAAAATGCAAGTCTACCTGAGGAAGTACAATAGAAGCGTGCTTGAGGTTATTTATGACCTCTGTTGAGTCACACTATCGCTATCACCATTGTGTCTAGCATATGGTTATTTATTTTCCCATAAAGACAAATTTAGTCTGCAGATTTATCTGTCACTGCTTGACTGGTTGTCGGTTCATGGTCCCTTTTCCAATTCACAGGATCCGAGTCGCCTCTTGACAGCTTCACTTGTCCTTTTTACGAGCTTCAGAAATCATCTCCAACACAAGCTTCAAGGAGTCAAAATTCAGAGTAAATAAGCCCTTGACAGTTTTTATTCTCTTGCAAGAAGGTCTTCGGTGTTTACACAATCTCATCCTAACAACTCCCAAATTCCCCCACTTCTTCAGGTTTATATTTCATTTCATACATCATACAACACATTTCTTTTGTGTATTGTCTCGTCTTGTGGCTACCTTCTGTACACCTGCAGAATCTCTTCGCCTTCTGAGACTGTGGTTTCCTGTCAGCTCTCTGCTCTGCTCTACAGGAAACCATTCTGCCCTATTCCTGCTTTTTGCTGTTCAAACCCATTTATATGCTTTTTTTTTTTTTACATTCTATTTCATTTAGGCCTTTGTTGTTGTTGTTTTTTTCTTGGATCATGATATCTACGAGTGCGTTTACATGCACACTAATAATACAATCTTTATGTAATTTCGGGAGTTACCAAACTCAAGTGGTCATGGAAACAGCACACTACAATATCTTGTATCAGATTTCAAGAAACCCGATAAAGACATCTGGATTTTAGCCCAATAATTGTTATCCAGCGCATGTATTATTGAGCATGAGCACAAACAACCAGATAGAGAAGGAAGTTTGAATTTTACATCACATCCTCCTTCTTCAGTGGGTTTATTTGTGGGTTGCAGAGGGACTGTAGAGGTGCAACGTCATGTGTGTAGAAAGAAATGCGTTAACTTGTCTCCCACATAAGCTCCACTTTAGCACCGGGGCCTTATGCACTGATCCAGATAAGCCAGTAAACACATTTAAGCAGCGACTCAGAGGTCATTAGTGACTACAAACTTCAAAGAAACGTTCTTCAAACTCCTTATGGCTCTACATAACTGCTACCAACCCAATGAAGGAATGTAGGTGAGCCAAATGAAATACATTTAACATTTGTTTTTTCTCTCTCAACTTTTCTTAAAATGGCTCTTTAGTTTTTAACTAGTTGTGGCGGCTTAAATCTTGATGCAGTCGAGAAAATTAGCTATCCATGCTAGTTAGCTAGTTATGCCATTACTGTACTTGTATTGTGACCCTAAAACAGTCTTTGACTGCCTTTAAGCCCTTCTCTGCTACATCCTTGCTTCATTTTAGGCTTTACCCACTAATATGTAAGACATTTGGGGTCACAGAAACAGTGAAAATGAAAATGGAGCTGTCTGAGGTAACTGCATTCTTAAATAAATGGCCTGAAAGTCATGTGACTATGTAGTACACTCAATGATAATTTTGCACATTAGATACTATACTGCAAAGTACATGTTCATGGCTGTCACCCCAAACTGTTGCTCAGTTAGATTTGATTATCACGCCAAATGTTTAAACACAGAATGAATCCCAATAACACCTCCAATTTCCATCCATCTCACCGATTTGTTTAGGAATGTGATCCAACACTAAGGTCCCAAAACTACTTGAGGCTTTTTGCGCTTTTAACTTCCTTAACAGCATCAACATCATACAGCTTACTTCTTCTTTAACCACAAGGCCCATTTAAATTGGTCCCTACAATTTAGCGTCAAGCTTTAGAAAGAAAGATTATGACTTTCCATTTGACACTGACAAATGTACTACAATGCTTCATCCAGCTTATTTATCCACCCAAATTATCATCAGTAGTGGTGCGCTTCAACGTTTTACGCTCTTGTACATTATCAAAGTGTTCCACAGCTTGCTTGTGCTTTAGGCCCTCTGTCAATTGCTTCTCTCGAACAGCCAAGATTCTATCTTTCAAAAGTGTTTTCAATATTTGTATTTTTGACTTCAGTTCATCCTCCATCTCCTTTTGGCATTTCTTATGGGAAGAGGCATTCTTTTGTGTGTCTCTGAATGTTCTACTCCACTGGCGATAGACCTTTTGCCTAGCCGAAAGCTCTTTTGTGTAGCTCTTCCCAGTATTGTCCTTGGGTGACATTTTGAGGTAAACCTGAGTTAAGGATGACGTTTCTCCATCATGGCAGTTCAAGTTGCTTCTATTGGACCCATACAATTGAAATCTCACTTTCTTTGTTTCTTTGTTTTGCCCATCTTGTTTTCTATCATCATGCCCCTTTTCCTTGATGACTGGTCTCTTTGACATATGGGGTACTATATTCTTGCATTCAACGGTCCCACTGATGTTTGGCACTTGAGCCGGAGCATCTAGTTTAGTTTCGGGGGAAAGCTGAAGTCGTCGAATTTTGATCTCAGTGGGAGAGTTTCTTTCCTCTCCACATTCTTTCCCTTCATCTACACATTGCTGGCCATCGTCGCTAGAAGTAGAGCTTTGGTCATTTGGATGTTGGCTAGGCTTTGTAATCACAGTATCAGGGCTTAAAAGGATGTCAGCTGCAGGCACTGCATCAGTTTTGAAGGATTTTACATTTTTACAGGGTGGATCCCTTTGTGGAGAACCCTTTTCTGTTAATATTTTGGTCCATGATGGAGAGTCTGCTTTTACCTTTTCTACATCTTCTGTATGGGAGAGAGTATTGGGTAACTTTGCCCCAGCTGAGCACATAATCTCTTGAAGTTCCTCTGTCTCTGGCTTGGTGATGCTGCTGTTCTCTGTGCATGCTAGTCCAAGTGGTTCTCGAACTGGTGGCGGACTACAGCTTTGTCTGTGATCACCTGGATTAGGGGCTCTTGTGATATCAAATCCCCCAGCCTTTTGGGTGGATACGACAGAGTTGATTATGCTGCTACTCTCTAGGCATACAGGTGCACCTGGGTATTCGATTGGATTTCCAGACCAAGGACTACAACTTTGACTCTGGTCATCTGGTTTAGGAGAGGTTCCTGTAGTAGGTTGACCCTCCTTCGGGCTGAGTAGAGCCTCATCCAGGTCTATATCAAGTAATGGTGTCTCATTCCAACAACTGGGGCAGAAGAAGTCACTACCACTGGCTGTGCTAGTCACATGAGGGCAAGTGAATTTGATGTCATCAGGTGGATTGTGGGGCCAAATCTTTGCTTTACTAGAGTCTGACTGATTGACAGAAAGTGTGTCCAAAACATTGCTTTCATCCTGGTATATCTGGTGTGGATCTCTCTGCTGGTCACATTTAGAGAAGAAGATTGTTCTAGCATATTCAGATGAGAGAAGTATGACTTCAGTGAAGTCACTGGTGGAATCTGCATCATCAGAAGTATCCATCTTCTCGTAGACGTCCTTGACATCGCTATCATTTGTTACACAGTTATCGGAACTGCTTTTATGTGATGTATGCTCCGTGAATGCTCGCTTTTTCTCTTTTACCATATCTGCACTCATATCTACATCTTCATGTAGATGCTGATTATGTCGCTTCTTTGTTTTTTTTTGCGTCCGAGAGAGTTTATTTGGGGTTCTATTTTCACAGACCTGCAAATTTGCATGCCCTTTCTTAAGGGTCATCATGTCTTTCTGGCAATCAGATGTTGCAGATGTGAAAATATCTGCAGAATGTTCAGGCTCTGAGTGACAGATGTCTAAAATAGCACTGTCCTTGGGAATGTTATCTGATGTAGTCTCAGAGATGCTGAAGACCTGGGTGTGTGTGCCCATAAAGGCATTATTTGCACCAACCTGGGCTAGACTGTCTAGAAAATTCACAACACTATCAAATACCGACTGTGGAACGTTCTCGCACCATGTGAGATTATAGTCCGAAATGGGTTCTGCAAGAACATTTTCAACGTCAGCTGGTTGTCCATCAACGTTCATCCAGGATGACCCAAACTCCTCAGATGGTAAGGCTGTTTCATTTATTAGGATTTGGGAACAATTTTCCAGCATCTTTAAGTTTTTAGGTTCAAGGTACTGAAGAACCACCGCATGCGTTTCTTTTACGCACACTTCAGATGAGATTTTCAACAATCTTGTTGATGTTTTTAGTTGTTTGACAAAGTTTTCTATTTCCCCATCCCAATAGAGATCCAAGATGCACTTCACAAAATCTATCATCGATTCTTCTCTCTCTGTTGGTTTGACCTCTAAAGAGTTCACCAAGTCTTTCAGTTCCTTTAGTGTAACATCAGCCACTGAAACCTTGGACAAATCAAATGAAGAAGATTCAACTTTCTGGGCAACATTTTGTTTTACTGAACTTTTTGATGTCAAATCAGTAATGCATACAAGGTCTTGACATTTGTCAGAGGTTTGGGATGTACATATAGGGCCATTTTCACATGGAGGCATGTTACAGCTTGGTGTGTCAATTGTAGATCCATTTCCCAGTTTGATACTTTCCTGCCTCTTAGGTCTTGGTGAAGAAGGTAACTGGGACAAATCCTCAATGGGCTCCTTGGTCAGATTCAGTGCATCTGACTCCATCTCCATCTTCTCACTCTCTTTAAAAAGAGTCCTGACAAAATCAATCTTCAAGGGCAGGCTGTCATCAGCGCTTGTGGTAACATGATTCTTCTGTCTTTGATTAGAGGCCTGTTGAGAAATGGGTGGAACCACAGCTATTGCCTTGTTGGCTTGTCGAATCATTCTGAGCTGTGACATTACCAGATCTAGAGAATCAGCTGGGTCCATGCAGGACTGCACCTCTTCATGTCGCTTTTTGCTCTTGTGCCCATTACCCATTTGTGGTTGTACCAAATGACTACCATTTATAATCTCTTTCCCCCTTGAAACACCCATTTCATTAGCAGGTGCCTGGTACTCATCGACCTTCTGGATTTCTTTATAACATTGCGTTGCATGAACACTACGGTGCAAGACAGAGGCCTGTGTCTGAGTGTTGCCTTCCAAAGTGGAAATGTGACCGGCTATATTGTCATGTGTAGATTGCTGGTGTCCACCTTTGCTCTTAGCAAATTGAGGCCAAAGACTGCTACTGGAGGAAGTCAAACCAGCCAATTGGCTGTTGTCCCCTTGTAGCAATAGGCGTAATAGAGAGTGGGGAATAGATCCTGAACTACTGGGAGATGACACTTGACTCGTGGAGGTGCTACAAGAGGTTATGTCCTGGGAGGTCCTAGTCAGCCCACTCATTGTGTTGTTTGATTGTAGGACTTGTGGCTGTGTGCTGCACTGAATGGCAGGAAATACAGGGAGGTTTGTCTTGCTGTGATGGTCAGAAATAGGTGTGATCTGGGGCTGGATTTTGTCCTGAGGTAAGCTGGTTGAACTTTGGTTTATTGTTTGGTTAGACTGGTTTTTAATGACAGAATTCTTCCTGTGTCGGTATGGCGGGGGTGGAGGCAGGCTTAACATTGAACTTGCACTTTGTTTTAACCCGCTGTGACCAACATACATTCTGCATGGCGAAGACTGACATGATGAATTTTGAACCTGTGTCTGACCACTGGAAGTTCTAAACTGCGAAGGCAGCGAAGGAGCCATGGGGACCATATGAGATGCAGCAGGAAACTGTGAAACAGAGCGATATGGCTCACTGTGTCGTCCTACTACACTCATTTGACTTTGATTAATGTTAATTATCTGTGCTGCATGACTAATTTGAGTAGTTGAAGCTGTTTGTTGTGGCTGAGCTGCAGGTTGGTGCATAGTCTGTACTCTGTGCTGTTGTCCATTTAAAAGGTGATTCCAAGGTGTAATTAAACCATACATATGATAATTGTCTTCAAATGCACAACTTGCATTGCTAGTAACAGATGAGAACCAAGGAGCAGCAGAAGTACAACTGACATTTTGCGTGGAGGGCATATACTTATAATTCTGCTGGAGAATGGTATTTAAGACCGGGGGATCACGGTTGAGGTTTACAGTAAGGGTTCCGAGTTGACCATCTGGCAAAGGCACACAGGATACAGTAACATTTGGCGGGGGACATCTGCTAGAAGCTGAATTTCTGTAAGCCATCTGACGCTGGGAGTCAGTGAACCACATCTGTGGAGTCTGGCTTGACTGCAAATTAGCTACACTTGAAATAGGCTGGCATAAATTGTGGCTGTTACTTAATCCCACAGATGGTTGATCATAGTTTTGGTGTAGTATCTTTTGTTGTAGACTGTAATATCCAGTCTGCATTGTCGGGCCAGGCTGCCTGCAAGAGAGAGTCTGTGGTGGACTGGGCAGACTGTTCCCTCCGACAAGTGGAGTCCATGTGTAAGCTTGCATTTTGAGAGATGATCTTATTCTCTCTTGTTCCTTCAATGATGAGGTAGCTACTGACTGACCTGAAATAAATAAATAAATATATAAATGAGCAAATAGAACATATTAACACATAATAATAAAAATACTTCTGCAGAAAAAAAAAATGCAAGCAATTAATCTAAATAGGCCAGAGCACTTCTTTCTGATCTACAGGTCAAGTTGAAAAACACTTTTCTTCCTAAATTTGGCCTTTAATGATTTTATACCAAAACAAGCATACCTTCAGAAATGTTTTTATGCCTGCGTGATACCAATAACCATTAACTTCAGTACTAAAATTTACATTTCAAATGACAAACCTCATGGCCCATAATTTTGCCAGTAGAAACTGATGCCTTATGATAGAAAATACCTTTTCAGTGAAATTTCCTTCTGTGGCCATCTTTGTAGCCTAGTGAATACTTTCCTTTCATTGGTGCAATATTGCCACACCCACATAAATTTCATGTAAATAATATTCATATGATGGTAAATCGAGATATGCATAAGATGTTAAACTAGGGTTTCAGGTCAAATATTATCTGGATCCAGTGAGCTGAGGGTGCGGGATAGAAACAATCATTTGAAAGACAAACTTAAAAGTGTGTCTTATGAATTAGATTCAAAAACACGTATGTTGGTTTCCACCTAAGGGTGTTTTGAGGTATGACCTTTGGTGACCCCATAGATATGCTCCCAAGAGAGTGAAGTTATTGTTTTAATGGCAATCTGGTGATAAAAAACAAAACAAAACATAGAAACCACAGAAGACTGCCATAAAAATCT
>JAOUQW010009837.1:0-12421 GCA_028565825.1 Olivaichthys viedmensis
TGCTATGCACTAAAATTTATATATAAATGCACATGCACTGCTATGCACTAACATTTATATATAAATGCACATGCACTGCTATGCACTAACATTTATATATAAAATGCACATGCACTGCTATGCACTAAAATTTATATATAAATGCACATGCACTGCTATGCACTAACATTTATATATAAAATGAACAACACGTGCATTGAGTGATATTTTGAGTAGACAGTTTTATTTGAACACAATATTTTCTGAGACGTAAAAAAAAAAAGTTTTCCATAAGTTTTTCTATGGTTTCAAAATTATTGGCACCCCTACAATCAATATTTGGTGAAGCCTCCCTTGGAGAGAATGACAGCACTGAGCCTCTTCCTGTTTAACAAGACAAGAGAACACTTGTAGAGAGGTCTTGGACCACTCCTTCATGTAATGTTAATTTATACAATCATTTTTTTCCCTCTTTATTGATGCAAATAATTCTAGAGTTGACTGTAGTCCAACAGGCTGCCAGCTGCTGTGCCAACAGGAAGACCAGCTAAACTGCAGAACTACCAAAAGGATCGAAATCCGAGTGAACGCAAATGCAACACCATACAAGAGAGGAAGGTTGAATAAAGATGAAAGGTTTGAACTTATAGAGAATAAATGGGGGCGTGAAAACGTATTATTTACATTGATTAGGTTAACAAAAGGATTTGGTTTGCAGCATGCAAATGCGTGTATATTTGCAAACCTCATCACCGAGACGTCACATGATTCCTCTGTCGGAGCTGCTGTCTGCGCACTGCGTCCATTATTAGAGAGTGTGTGAAAGTACACGAGCGTTCAAAAGTGTGGAACCAATGTTTTTCAGTGATATAAACTCCGTTTCAGATCCGTCTATAAAATGATTGTGATATGATTCTCGTGTTTCTGCACTTTAGGGTTCGAATCATTTGTAGAACGCTGTAAAACAACATGTGTCCAGAATGAGGACTCCAAAATTACTGAAGGTTTTACAGCATCGAGAGTGACGTTAATATAAACATCAATGCCCAAGAATGCCTCTTTTTTTTTAAAAGTTTTTTGTGGAAATCTTAAATAAAATATACTGCAACTATCTATGTATAGTCATTTCTCCTTTATCATTACATTTTTTTTATTATTATTAAACTTTGAAATGACCTTTCCACTCACAAAATACTTTAAACACTAAAGAAAACCTCGAAAGGAGACCTTTTAGGTGTGGGGTTTATATAAGATATATTAGATCTACAGCAGTGTAGAAGAGTTTAGTGAATAGAATAACGACTGCTCATAAACTAGGACAGGTGATTATTATTTTTTTAAACTTTTGAACCCTAGTATATGTGCTAGTGAGAATCAAATGTCTTCACTAGAGAGTATTGCTAATATGTGCTAGTGGACAGTTTCCAGCGTGCTCATGGAATCCCACAATGCACTGCACAACACCCCAATAACAATAATATACCAGGGTTAGTTACAGAGGTTCCAAAAGCATCAAGCTCAATACCACAAAAGAAAATGTGACTAAAACAAAGCAATTCAGTCCCAGTTAACTGACAGGGGTTACAGGGCCCAGCCTGCAGAATACCCATAATCCACTTGTGTATTGGAATAGGCAGCAAGGGGCCACCAGGGCGTGCGTCTGAGCGGGCGCGCTCGTGCCTGTGCGCGCGCGCCCGCGCCCGATGCACTGCGCATGCTCGCGCTGCTCCGCCTTGTTCCCGAGGGATCGCCGTTTTCCTCGCGCTGGAACTTGGCTCCCTCCATGCAACGTTACTGAATCCGGGTTTGGTGTCGCTCTTCGCTTCCTCGGCATGGACTCTCAGAAAGTGAGTAGGCTTACGGCATTATAGCATGCAACGAACGCTCTTAACGCAATGGGCGTGTTTAATAACGTGGTTATAACGTCGTATCTGGACCCTTAAAGAAGCTGCACCGCTACACTTGTAGCCGATCCGGTGCATTGTTCATCTGACCAACTCTCTGATGACACGGGAGTGGCATTCTGTACTGTGTGTGTGTGTGTGTGTGTGTGTGCATGACATGTGGTGTGTGTGTGTGTGTGTGTGTGCATGACATGTGGTGTGTGTGTGTGTGTGTGTGTGTGTGCATGACAAGTGGTGTGTGTGTGCATGACGTGTGTGTGTGTGTGTGTGTGTGTGTGCATGACGTGTGTGTGTGTGTGTGTGTGTGCATGACATGTGGTGTGTGTGTGTGTGTGCATGACATGTGGTGTGTGTGTGCATGACGTGTGTGTGTGTGTGTGTGTGTGCGCATGACATGTGGTGTGTGTGTGCATGACATGTGGTGTGTGTGTGTGTGCATGACATGTGTGTGTGTGTAGTGTGGTGTGTGTGTGCATGACATGTGTGTGTGTGTGTGCATGACATGTGTGGTGTGTGTGCATGACATGTGTGTGTGTGTAGTGTGGTGTGTGTGCATGACATGTGTGTGTGTGTGTGTGCATGACATGTGGTGTGTGTGTTGTGTAGTGTGGTGTGTGTGCATGACGTGTGTGTGTGTAGTGTGGTGTGGTGTATGTGTGTGTGTGTGCAGGATTCAAGGTCGAGGCGGTTATATGTTATTGCTCTCTCTGTTTGCTTTATAGGGTTTCAGTTGTCAGGAGCATGCAAGAAATAACAGCACTATTATAGCCTCTTATGTCATGCATGTCATCTAGGCTGGTAGCCTTCCTCATTGGGGGAATCCATAATCGGATTGGCATGATGCATATGCATCCCTATTACACATTTAACAAGTGCACAGGGATGGCAGTAACTCAAAGACGATTACCCAGAAACACTAGTGTCATATAGACTAGTGCAGTGGGAATCTACTAGTCATAGCAGGGGTTGCATGGGGGGGGGGGTGATCCCTGCAGCAGGTGCATATACACGGCGTGGTGCGAATACTGTTCGTGCATTGATGAAGTTGTTTTGATTGCCATGGACGTGTTTGAGGGACAGGTCATGTTTAATCCATAAATAGTCAACGGGATGCGCATTAGCATAGGCAGATCATTTTCTTCAAGTAGCTTGTGATGTGGAATAATATGTTTGCTTTGTAAATATGTATGTGTGTGTGTGTGTGAGAGAGAGAGAGAGAACTTATTAATGGACAGCATTGTATGATAGATGACATCACTCAGGAAATGGTGAGGTTATGCCGAGTGGCCTGAGTGACCGGGGTGTTATCAGAGACAGAAACCACGATGAGCTTCTCTTAAATGTACATTTAAATGTTCTTAAAAAAAACTCCAGGGTCTGTGTGTGCTTGATTAAGAGCCTAATTATGTCATTACTTTGTTAAGGTGTGTCTGAAAAGCACAACCTAAGCTCCACGTTCCAAGTAATGACTTTTTGCTGGTCAGCAGTACCGGATTGTGTAACAGTGCGATTGAGGCAAAAGCACACTATGATGTTCAGTGCATGTCGTTTGGGCCAGAGGGTGGCTTCGTAGGTAACGTGAATATGCGTTTAGTCAACGAGAGGACTGGAGTGTAACACCACGGGTTTGCATTACCTTTACACGAGGCCGCATACCCATTCACTCATGTGGAGGTGAGAGCAGCAGGCAGGAGACTTGAATTTCACTGCTACTTGTTGCATTAAAGCATAAACGTCTTCAGGTTTCAGTCACGTATAGAATGTTAGATCCCAGCATGTAGGTAAGGGTCTTACTCAAGGGCCCAACAGTCGCTCTCAGGCAGTCCTGGGATTTGAACCCACAGCCTTCCTGTCACCAGCAAAGAGTCATAACCACGGAGCTGCCACAGCCTTTTTACTTTTTTATGCTTTATCAGCTGTGCAGGTAGCCTTACAAATTGAATTCTCACAAGACGATTGTAACAGTGACACAAGGCTGTAGTTGGATTTATTAGCAAAATCGTCAGGCAGAACCGTGGTCAGTAAACAGGCGAGTGTTGGGAAACCAAAGTAGCAAAATGTCGGCAACCAAAACAAAAGGGGCAGGCAAAAAACGTAGACACGATACACAGTAGCAGAGTAAGGGCCGGTTTATACTTGCTGCATGGCTACATGTACGTATGCGGACGCCGCAGCTACGCAAGTGTCATTGATCACTACTCGCGTCCGTAACGTCCGTACATCTGGAGGATTAAAAACTCTGTCCTCTAGGGGGCAGGTCAGAGCCGAAACATCGCCAGCACCACTTCCAGAAGTAAACAGTGAAGATTGCGAGAGTTGAGGTTGACTATGCTGCCCTCGCCATTTACGCAGGTATTGCACCACACGTATACGTTGCATTAATTTTTTGGGACGTACACAATCGACGTGCTGAATGAACACAGGATACGGACCGGCGCCATTTTAAACGTCCGTCTACGTTATCAACAGCAAGTATAAACCGGCCCTAACAAACCGGGAAATCAAACACAATAGAAAACGCTCAGTAATGCAATGCAAAAACGGTGGCAAGACTTTGCAACGACGAAGTGGAAATGCCTAACTTAAATACTGCGTGTATCAGCGAGAAAATGTGCAACAGGTGTGTGATCGGATGACCTGGAAGTGACGTAGTATTCTGGTGAACGAGACCTCTGTTGGTGGGACCGTGACATTGATGATGTCAGGCCTTAAAGGAACAATTTGGCAAAAAGGTACCTTAGAAGTCCCTGTGCTGTCTTCCAAATCTTGGGACCAAGAAAACACTACCCAAAAATGGTGTCTACCTAGCCAGCCTTATCCAGAATGTAATGACAATAGTTCATGAGGGTTAAAGGAATGTTTTGGTGAAACACGGAACGTTCCACTTACTGCAAATATAGTCGATTAGTCAAGACGTGTTTGGTGTCTGATGTTTTCTTCTTTAGTTTTACACTGAAGCTACGAGGTTGATGAAGCTAACGTAATGGAAGTCTTTCTCACCCCAATCTTTTCCATACATTTACACGCAAATCTTCAAATAACATAGTTAAAATACAGATTTTGCTCAAAGTGGACCTACATTATCATCAGCATATCTTCCAGTTTTCCAGCTTCAAACTTTGTAAGTTGGAGCCTAGGGGAAGGAATGATACCAAATTGCGCTAAGTAAATAAGTGATTCTGGTTGTCCAAGATGGCCAGCCCCATAATGTTACAGAGTTTATTCACACAGTGAAGTTTTGTTCATTTTTATAGATTTATAGATGAGTCAAATTGTGTCTTAAACCACATCACGAAGTTCATGTGACATTACTGAAGAACTGGATGGCGTTTGAGGCGGATATTTACAGAAAAGATTACTTGTTAGCTACATTAGCTCGAGTGCAAAACTTAAGAAGCATACATCAGACACCAAATATGTTTTCGCTGATTGTCTGGGTAAGTGAAAAATTGTGTGAATTTGAATTATTCTCCAAACCATCCGTTTAAAGCTCTGAATTAGGTCAGCAATGGTCGGATCGCTGTTCTGCTGTGGTCCGTAACTGAGTGCTACCAATGCCTTTCCAATGACCATGCTCTTTTTTTCTGTAGTGACTCAGAGGACAGTCAGAATGCAACGAAATGTGTGTGTAGGACACACAGAGGAAGTGTGTGTGTGTTCGTTAAACAGCGTATGTGTTTGTCCTTTGCTTTGGTTACAGCAGTGTAACCGTGTGTTGTATGTCAATATGTCCTATGATCCACATTGTAAAGCTATGCCTCTGTCATATTTTAAGAAACTGCTGCGTCATCTTTCCACACTGTTCATTGATGCCATTTCAACTAGGATTAGCTTCTCTTCATATCGGTAGCCATAGACTGGCTGAGTAACAGATGTAAATCAACAGAGCTTAAATAGGGATTTTAGCAACCCTTACTTTGATAAAGGATAACAGATTAAGGTTAAAAAAAAAAGTGCTCAGGTTGCGGATTACATGAGGCAGTAAGGAGCGAATGGTAATGAGGGACTACCTTTAGGATTGCATCCTGAAAGCTAACAGACAGACATTTGAACCTGTCTCATCGTTAAACTCGCAGGACCCTTCGGCAGGTCCAGACTTACATTCTTCACTCACGTAACTTCATTACTTTCCTATTCGTTTCACTGTATTCACGAAAATAGCTCATAGTTACATAGTTACTGAATAATATGCTTCTAGGTGAATGACTGAATAATAAGTTAGAGACAGAGAACCACTAGTTAGAGCCCTATTCCAGTGCTATCTGAGCTCCTTCTTTATTGCTGAGAGGTGTGTTTCTATCTCTTATGTAATGCTTACAGTAAATACTGGGATAATAAGGACTGGTCCTAGATCAGCACTTTTACTAGGACCAAGCCGGAGGTCAGGGAATGGTCGAAGAGAGTCCGTGGTGATCCATGTTAATAAGAATACATTTTTTTTTTTTAAGACAGAGAGATTCTTTTGGCTTTTCAAAGATTGTGAGAAAACAAACTGGTACAGGTATCACAGAACGACAGAAAATGAAACCCAAGAAGAACAGGGGGTACTTTAAATTACTCAATTAATCAGTCAATTAGAGAAAAAAAGCCAAGAGTGGGTACAAAAGTGCGAAGTCTACTTTTAGCGTTTCTCTGGAAATTCTCCGCTAATGCCAATTCTCCATTCTTTATTTTCATTATAGCTCAGTTCTTTTTGTCTTAATATACACCCTCAACTTTCCTACAGAGCAGTAGTGTCTCCTTGCGTCTCGTCTAAAGATAGCCGTGTAGACTAATCCTTAAATCTGCCTTCCAAAGGAACCTTTCTCTCCCTCTCTGGTGCACTTAATGAAAGTAAATTGTGAACCTTTCCCCTGGTCCGTCTAATGCAGACAGTGTGTATTGTGTCCCCTGGCTGTCTGTGCTGGGCTATGGGGACTCTTGAGATCCCCGAAAATGAATAATTAAAGAGGTGAGTAGGGACACAGCAGGCCATTGAGGTACAAACAGCTTTGGAGCTTGCATAATTACGATGGGTGCATCCCAGTCTGCTCACTACGTAGCCTCGTGGGCCTGATAGTCTTATGGAAATGTCTGAGGGCCAGATGTAGGTGAGGAGGCGCAGCGTAAAGCACGACTTAATGTGGCCGCAAAATTCCCTCGGTGAACGAGTCTGACATTAATGTTCAATTTACCAAGGTTGTAACTCATCACGGATCATGTGCTTGGGACCGCCTAGTAAATGCGCTCTGCATGAAGGGCAAATTGCGGTTTAAAAGCCGCTTTATGGTCAACCATAAAGCCGCCAGAAAGTTTGGGATTAAAGAGGGGATACACATTCAGTAATGTGTTAATAATAAAGACTCTTGTGTTAGATCAAGTAAACAATGTGGAGGGCATTTATACGGCTGATATGCCATTAGATCCCCAGTTGGTTTTACCCTAATAAAAAGACTACTATGTACAGAATAAGTTACTTAATACTAAAAGTGTGTAATTAAACTGTATTTAATTTTTTTCTTGGTTGACTGAGGCTCCTATAACATTTAGAAAATTGGCAATGTCAAAAAAGTTCAGTGTGTTAAATTTCTTTGTTAGATGTAAGGAAATTGATGGTACAGTATATATTCGTGACAGATGTGCTATGACCAGGGTTGCCAGATATGCGTGACAAAAGCATCCCAATGGACAAGCAGTTGTCACGCACGCGGCTATGTGCGTGACCGAGCGTGGCTCTCTATGTTTGACTGGCGTCGAGGCATAGACTGTTGGTTTGTGTAATAAATCAGGTAAATTTAGAAAGCGGTCATGATGCAGAATGCTTTGCAGGAACTCTGAAGTCTCGAATGATCTGTAGCTCCCGCCCTTCAGTGGTACAGTATATGGAGCCGTTTTAATTGTAAACAGCCATATGAGTACAGCTCATGTGCTTTTCCTGTTAACCAAACCCCACTGGGTGTTTAGGGTTACAGGATGTAAGTAGGAACATTATAAGCACTGAACCCATGTAGAAACAAACAGCAGAGTAGAAAACTTGGCCAGCACCCTTACCCTACTGAGAATAACACTAGCTATGTTTACATGCTTCCCAATAATCCGTTAATAATCTGACTGATAGCTCAATTGGAGAAAAAAAAGTACAATACACTCTGGGAAAAAAGATTTCTTAAGGGATCTTTGGATGGTTAACATTTCTAGCTTTCTAAAAGGGTACAAAAAACAGTTCCTGTGAGGAAACAAAGTTTCTGATTTTAAAACAATTAAAAATAATTGCAAAATTGGATGGGTGTTAACATTTCTAAGCAGAATGATGTGGAAGCCGACTTCATTTTGACTTCTGTTCAATGAGGACATTTGGTGTTCCATTGGTGTTTGGTGTTACATTTAGAACCCTAAATGATTCTTTAGTTAGAAAGTTAGAACCCTTAACCATCCAAAGAACCCTTGAGAGAAGAAACAAACTTTTTTCTAAGAGTATGTTTTGCTGAGATTGACATTTAAGACTTGTTAAAAACACAAACAAGGGGTAACATGCTAACGTGCTGAACAAACGTTACTAACATAATGATAGTAACATGCTAAACTAACATTAACTACTTGTTGTACTCCGACAGGACTATAAGCTTTCTGTTGTTATAGTAACGTTGACGGTAAATGCCACTTCTTGCATGCTCTGATTACTTGGACTGAATTCGGAATAATGAAAAACGTTGGCGGTAAACAATGTATTTGCCATGTATGGAATCATGTTGTAATGCATTATAATGCATCGTGGTCATAACATGGTCAAGGATGGGCAATGACTGGGGGTCAGCCCTAGTTATAATGGGTTATATTTTGAGTAAGTTAAGGAATTTGGGGAAAACAAGCAAAGTAGGAATAGGATTCGGTAATGCTAGCTCATACTGGCAAGACTTCATATGGTACTGAGGGAAATGGGAGTATATTTAAGGGTGTTAATGAGTCTGTAAATTGAGAACAGGTGCAGGTGATAATAAGGAGGTGGAAGACTCTGTAGCAGATATAAATGTGTCTTCTGTCGGCCACTGTCAAGTTTTAACACAAAAAAAAACCCCACAGTCTATGTATACAGTATGAAGGTATAGACGTCTTAAAGCTTTATGATCATGAATGGGTATAGGAGGAGATGCTTTAACATAGCACTCATTTAAAGGTGTAGAGGACTCATCTGAAGAGACTGAGCCGGGTTAGCAGCTAGATGTAAAAGTCTACCTCTGTCTGTATCTGTCTACACTATACAGGAATTTCTGAAATTTTATAGCATAACATCATACAGTATATCATCAGACCAAAAAGTTGGATAGGTTTCAGTAACAGTGAATAGTTGTAATACCTAACAAGTAAAAATCTAGTGCTGCTATTAATCGTTAACGAATCAACTAATGACTTAACTATCCATTGCAGCGTTTAATTCTCATAATCACGACTAAAAATAAGCAGGTTTTTTTGCTAT
Source organism: Olivaichthys viedmensis (assembly GCA_028565825.1). NCBI lineage: Eukaryota > Metazoa > Chordata > Actinopteri > Siluriformes > Diplomystidae > Olivaichthys > Olivaichthys viedmensis. The sequence continues at coordinate 9,337 of JAOUQW010009837.1, forward strand.
TTTAAGCAGTTGAGCATGATGACGGTTTAGTGTGTCTCAGATTGAATCCAGATGGACTTTTCTCTGTGGGTCTTCCGCATGAGCTAGTATATAGGACGAGCTGCACACGCCTTAGAGGACGAATGCTCCATAGCGTTCTAAAAATGAAAATAAGCATCAGATGCTGCAAGCATTACAATGAATGAGGACAAAATGTTTGTGGTGTAATTTCGTCTCTTAGAGCGTTGTAGTTTTAATATATGACGTGTGCTATCATGGACTTTATAAAACTCAACTTACCTTCACCTGAAAGTGCCCATCTGCAGTTCTGGAGTACAGTTTGGTCATTTCCTGCTGGATCACAGTCATAGCGTTAGTGGAGATTCTTCAGAGCCTAATAAAGTGCAATATGGTGTCCCACAAGGTTCTGTTTTAGGCCCCCTATTGTTCATATTCAACCCCTTGGACATGTAATTTTGTCAAAAACTGGGCATGTATACCGTTAATCTTATATATTTTGGTTTTACCACACCCTTGCATGTGCGCAAATGTAACCGGTTAGAGAAGCAGAAGCAGTAATCCCCAAAAGAAATAAACAGTATGAACTTAATTCAATACTATACTCTCGAAAAAAGCGATAAAGCAACATGTTCTTTCAAAGCAAACAGCTAAAAGGTGACTCCATGTGAATAAATGTAGCAAGAAGTTTGAATTTTATGTCACTTCCTTCTTCGGTGGGTTTACTGGCAGGTTCTAAAGCGACTTTAGATGTGCATACGTTAATTATTTAGAAAGAAATCTGATTATTGGCTGACTCATATGTCATGTTGATTAAATTGTTTTCAAAATCTGATCAGATTATGGTTTTATATATATAAATGTACTCTGGTATTGGGTTGTACCGTTACTGAATTTTGGAATTGATAATTTTCATGTGGTTCCACACCTATCCCTATGGTTGTAGTTTGTTTTTGGGTGTATGTTGAGGTTTCCACATGGGGGGTTCTGGCTCAGACCTCTGACTCAAAGCGTTACAAAATATGGCAGCCTGCATTTGTATTACATTTTGGTTATATCGCAATGATGAATTGCATTAAGCTTTCTGTGTAAACCTCTAACTTTGCAAAAACCTATCTGAGAGTGCTTTTTTTTTCATACAGGAGGCCTTACAAAGAATAATCACCACGCTAGCAAATAAAAATGAGGAGCTCCACAATTTCATCGAGACGCTAAGTCACTTGCTGGCTGGAGTTCAGGTGAGCCGCTGGGAGTGTAAAGGAGTCTAATGTAAAGAACTTTAAAACAGGCCTCTCCAGTTTTGCCTTCACCTATGACAGTGTCAACTGAAGATTACCATGTTGGAATTGAATAGTTATGTGCTGTGTGATCAGGTCAACTCCAGCCAGGTGGTGTCGGACTTAGAGGAGGAGTTTGACACGCTGTTCTCTATCCTGGAAGAGACTAAAGAGAGTATGACCAACACAATCAAACAAGAACAGGCCCGGAAGTCACATGAATTGCAGGTAATGGCGTCCCCTGTGGTTTTTTGTGAAAGGGTAGCACTATGACTTGGGGGGGTGGAGGTGAACACGTTGTAAATGTTAAAAACTTAGCCCCGAAAAAAGTAACTGTGCCATGGTGTGTGTGTGTGTGTGCTCGGAGTTTGTTTGGTTCTCTTCGGCCCAGTCGGGATGATATCATCATGCTGCCACGGCATTTCTCTGAGCTCACTGAGCAGAGACAATACTGGCGAGGGAAATTAGCCCAGATGAGAGATTACTCATCAGAGCCCGGCCCATTCAGCCCCTCATTACATCAAATTCAGCACACACACGTCATGTCTCCTACCGGTCTGTCCAACTGTTATTAGTTCTCTAATAAACGCCTCACAGGGCTGTACAGTGCAACAATATTGTCACATGTATCACCTGTTTGTGCATGGTTTACACATCTCTATCCAAATATTTTAGCGAGTTCACTTCATGCTGAAATTATGCTAATTACGAAGTGATGACTCAGCGAATCTGACATTTGCTCACCTAACTGCCTTGAACTGCCAATGTTTTGGTTGGGTTTGTTTATAGCGTGACGTCACACACTGTTAAGTCTGGAGGGTTTTTCTGTTTTTTTTTTACAAAATTCAGAGTTAGACGAAGATGTGAACAAAAGCTCAACATAACTTGCGTTTGCTCAAGGTTTTCGAGTCATATTGCAGATGATTCAAACCGTTATATTGTGTCTGGGTTTCTTTTGTCACAGTTAAATGAATGAACGAATTATCAAGATTTAACACTATTTATCAGTATTATTAATGATCATGGATGTTTGATCTCAGTCCAACAATGTTTTAATTTGTGCTACAACACTTGGAACATTTATGGCACCAGTGCAACCTGCTCTGAAAGTTAGCGTAAAGCCCGGTCTCATTACACCGATCAGTTTCCTTACAATGCATCTCTACTGGAGTCCCACTCCAAATCCTCATACACCACTTACTACATTTTTAAATTACTTTGGTGTTCCTTACCCTGCGTTCACACTAGCAAGCGACAAAGCGTTTTCTAAGTAAGTGCGTGACACGGAGCCTCGCGGCTCGGCATCGGCAAGCGGCATCGTGCCGCGACATCGGCAAGCAACATGGCGGCAGAGCCACGAGCGACATTTGAATTGAGATTTTCTCAATTCTATGCAAATGAGATATGACGCTGTAAAGCGACAAATACTAACGATTGGTTCAATTGAATTCCTCGGACCAATCCTACGGTGCGGGTTGTCCGTTGTCCCCCGAAGCCTCGACTCTCACAACCTCAGTTCCTACTGCATTTGGCGCTCAGAAATGGAAGAAAAGCCACGGCCTCGTAATTTCCTGTGTGAAACTCAGTATAAAATACAGTTTAAACAAAGGTAACTCGGTGATGTGAATAAACTTTACATTTATACAGTACTGTGCAAAAGTCAGAGAGCACCCTTTTGTTTATTCAGTTTTCAATCAAATCACCATTCAGTACTTATTGTTAATGATTTGGTAGTAAACAATAATGATGGGAAAATGTTACAGTACATTCATTTCCATTTTCAGTCAAACAGCCATGCAGTAACACATTAT
>JAOUQW010009876.1:0-12420 GCA_028565825.1 Olivaichthys viedmensis
TCGTTAGCACCTACATGGATAACTATCTTAGAGAACCTGCGCTCGCCTAGAACCCTAAGATTACCTGCTATGTCCGGTGTCCTGGCTCCCGGTATACAGCTAACTACAGCTGCTGGTGCCCCTAAAGGCCTAGCTAATTTCACATGTCATAAGATAGAGTCTCCGATAACCATAACATAACATGTATCCAATAATCAACACATGCAAGAAGCACATTAATATATTGAGTTATCAGTTTAATATAAGGCTTCATCTACATTTGCACCAGAAGCATGTTGAAATCTGTCAGCTCACATACATGGAGCGTTTCATATATGTGACCCTGAGCATCTTCCCTTGGGCCCAGAGGGAACAGACAGTAAAGGGAAATAGGGAAAGAAACTGCTTAACTGGTATCTCTCTGTTTAACTACATTTACTGTTTAGGAATGCTCATTCCTGACGAGCACTAAACCTGTCCTGAATATTAAAAAAAAAAAACTCTGGTACTCGTACCTGTACTAACTCCTATACTAACTACTCTCTAACAGGATTTTAACTTTATGCTATTTATGCTATGGCTTATTTGTATCAGCATAATATGTTTTTTGACAGAGACTACAAAGCACTTCTGTAAGTTGCTGTGGATAAGGGTGGCCGCCAAATGTTGTAAATGTAAATGTAAATGTTCCAGTTTGACATATATGTCTCCTTTAGACCTCTTTTGAACCAGTTGACTTTTTTATCCACAATATGTACATTGCTTCCCTTGAAAGCTCATCCGTTTTCATTCAGATGCAGGTAGACAGCTGAGACCTGAGGCATTGGCCCTCGAATATTGGACATGCGCTTATGAGGTTGTTGATTTGTTTCACCAATGTACAAATCTATGGACTGAAGTGCTATCCAGGGTGTATTCCCTGACTTGTGCCCTGTGTTCCCGGGATAGGCTCCAGATCCACCATTACCCTGACCAGGATAAAGTGCTTACTAAACATGAATTAATGAATTTACAAATCTGTGCATTCCCTACTGCATATATAATGTTGTTCAGCTTGTGTTTAGGTGTATAGACTTAGTCTTAGTGTATCACTGAATCTGAAATACAAGAGAATCTTTTGGATGCCTCAGTCATATAGGGGATTACAATTTTGCTCCATTTGCACTTTCATTTTCGCCTAGTGTTCATGTCTCTCTGTTTTGACTGGGTAGCCACAAGCATTTAGGGCTACTTTGAGTTTGTACTCATCTTTAGATTCAGTTCTGGTCAACACATTTTTTGCCCGGTGGTGTAGTGGTCTAATCACTACTAGCTTGTGTTCTAGCCTCTTAGACTACCTAATTTCATGTTTTTGCCCTCTGAATTCGTTCAAGGGCCAATTGAGCCAGAGGTTGTTAGAAAAATATGTTCCATAAGTAATACTGCTTTGTAAAGTTGCATTCTAAATGTCCACTGATGTAGGCTTTTTATTCTCTACATCATGTAAAAAGAGGTGTTTTCTCAAAGACTTGAGTAAAATAAGCCAGGATGTGCCATTCAGCTGCCAGTGGAACTCCTTTCCATGCATTAAGCTGATAGCTCAGCTTTGAAAAATAACTGAATCAACAGTGGCATTTCCTCAAGGCATTTTCATCTCTGTCAGGGCAAAAGGACTGTAGTGGATTAGCATACAAAAAGCATATGCTTCAGAAGAAACCTATAGGGTTTATGTGGCTGTTAAGCATATTTTCCTAGTGTAGCTGATAGGGCATTAGGACCAGGGATGGGACAGCCACAAGCAAGACATTGTAAATATGGAGTTTTTCTCTTTTACTTGTAGTGTATATAAAGTATGCATTGTATGTGAACCTGTTTATAGTGGTAATGGTGTAATTGCACCACCTGGGATTTATTTTGCTCATTCATTTTTAGTGCCGTGTGGCTGTGATCATTTAAAATATTTTCTTGTGGTTAACGCAAATGTTTTCTTTTGGCAGACGTACTCATTGGTGTTCAGCCACCATTTTTCACATGTTATATAAAACTTTGGTGTTTATATCGTTGCTTATTTCCCAGTGCCTTGCCATGTGTTCTCTTTTAATTGAAGAAGTAAAGGGTGCTTTATTACATTAACTGTATATATGTTGGGGTTCAGAGCCCATTACTTTTAAATGTAAGTGTGAATTTTAATGATTTATGTTGATTCTTCCTCAATTCATTTTTAAGCTTGTGAATGTTAATAAAAGCTAAGTTTGTTTGCACTTGTATATCAGCTGCCATCAGTTTCATTCAGTTGAAAATTTGTGTGTGGGGGAAATCATACTTAGTATCTAATCGGGTTCTCCCACCTCAGGTTGTCTGCCTTCAGGCTGTAAGGTCACGCTTGCTCCCTCTCTCATCTGCCACACTAGCAAAACTGGTGTCAAGATGCTGTTTTGACAGATAGAACATATGAGAAATGTGTTGGCCTTATTAATGCACCATATTTAACTCATTCAGTGAAAAGGATACAGTTAAAATTATGTAGAATATGAAGGATGTGAGAATATGCAATATTCAAGAATGTACAAGAAAAATTGAAACCCTAAACATAATTACCCAATTTTCAAAGACCACATATTGTCTGAGGAATTCTTCAACACCTTTTGGTTCTTCAAGGGTTCTTTAGATAGTTAAGTGTTCTTAGCTTCCTAAAGGGTAACCCTCTCTGATAGGAAAACACTATTGTATGGTTGTACATAGAACCTATGGGTTCCCGCGGAAGGACAAACCAAGGAACATTTAAGGGTTCTAGAGATAACATTTTGTTATAAGAGTGTACAAGACGCATTTGTATGTTTCTACATAAAATCAACAAAACATATTTTGTTAATGAAAATATAATAATTATATATAATTTATGTCTATTCTGAAGTTATATTTACTATGTAATATAGCCTATTTGCAAAGACCTTAACAGATTATTTTTTTTATTTGGTGTGTCTTTTTACACATGTAGCACATGGACTTTAGTGTGTGGACAAAGCAGCTTCCTTTTACCTTCCCTATACAAACTGCCATTTTGTACTTATTAATGCACCATATTTAAATCATTTAGTGAAAAAGCTAAACAGCTAAAATTATGTAGAATATGAAGGACATGAGAATATGCTATATTCAAGAATGTACAAGGAAAATATGAACATTTAAACCCTAAACATAATTACCAAATTTTCAAACACCACATATTGTCTGACGAAATGTAAACCATTCAAACCATGCCTCCTGTCTAGGAAAGGAGTTTTTAATTTACAGTATGTCAGTCAGGCTGCCATTGTGCAATTACAGTTACATCACTCATTCGGATAAAGTATGCTGTCTTGCTAATAAGCAGCTTTGCGCTGCCCTTTCAGTGATGTATTGACTGGTTTGATTCAGTGGATCATTCAATGCTATTGATAAAGTTGCTCATGGCTGGATTAGAACCAGCTGCCTTTCAGTGATTACATGATTTGTTGTTTGAGTTGTAAGTCCTTATAGGGCACCTTTTTAGGAATATAAGTAAACAATTTGCATAATAATGATATTGAATCCTCTGTAAATAACTATCTACTTTAATGCAGAATGACACTGTCATCTAATATACTTACAGAACCCCTCAGTGGACCATAAATTAGAGATTAGTCTGGAATAAGGAAAAGACAAAATGCAAATTACTTTAAATAAATTACCATGTTAATTAAACAGGCTTAAATATTTAAACTCTCACTGGATTTGTTCATTTTGGGGGAACATACAATAAAACCCAGCAGGCTACTCCAAGCAAAAAATAAGATGCACAACCCTCATTGGTTCTACATGCTTCATGTAATTGGCTGAAACTCTTCTCAATAAGTGGTATGGGTATACATCACAAAGACAAAATTTGTTTTTTGAACTATTGCAGAAAATCTGATGTGAGTGCAGAGAGAGGATACCCAGGAGTGTGTCTGTACCTCTCAGGCTTGGCTGATAGTAATCTAGAACATGAAGCCAACGAAGCATCTTTTTGCAGGACAACAGAATGTTTGATGTTAAATACAAGCCAGATCCATAAGGTGCTTTGCATCTAATAAAAATATTAACAGCTAAATATTATGAGTGATAACACAGATAACTGTCAAGCAGATAAAATAATAAAAGGAACGGTGGGATGCTTTTATTGTTAATATACAGGCTTTGTTGCTACAATATATAATAATGATCTTAAGACAATAGCGGAGGGCATTGATTGATGACAGCTCAATATATATTTGAAATGAATTGTTTCTCAATAAATAGTAACATTTCCATAAATTAATTAAACAAAACAGCACTACACATTTTATACAGCCCTCCACATATGATCATGTATATCGTTTAGATAATAGTCTTGGAACTTGGATGGTGAGAGGCATCTGGATTTGCCTTCCTCTGTAGGAATGCATGCCAGGTTTGGCAAACATGGGCAGGTGTGGTGAAGTCTCTTCCCATTGAATGGAACCTGCAGATAACAATTACTGCAGTAAGTAGACATAGATGATAAGTCAGAAAACATAGAAGATTGTTATACTTTTTCAAAAATATATAATTAGGCAGCTAAATGTCATTCTAAAGCTTCAAGGCATTCTAAGAAAAATTCAAAGACACAAATTCAAAGAACAGTGGGAGAAAGGGAATCAGTGGTGTGATACCAGAGTGTAACGCAGTGATGGAGCGGTGGAAATAAGGAAAAGAGGGGAATGAGGGGGAAAACAAGGATTTTCACCTTATGGCTCATAGGATGGCACTCCTCACCCTCCAGTCCCATCGGCGTACACATCCGAAGGCTGCGTATCCACAGGCTGACCGCACAGCACATACTACCACCACACTGCGAATCTTTCTCACATGACTACTCACACACACACAAACAAAAAATACATATTTGCACATGTGGATATATAAATAATTTAAATAAAGCAGAATTGATTATTATAAATATGTATCAAATAAAAATTTATTAAATATTGAAAATTGGAAAATCGAGGTTAACTCATTAGGCTTAAGCCTTTAGCAGAATAGATGATCACATCACAAGTTTTTTTTTCTCTCTTTTTTTCCCGAGGCACAATATGTTCCTTTTCTTGAAAATGCACAATTTTTAGTACAGGCCCCTTGAGGGTTCCCTTCACCTAGGAGCTCTGAGAAGTCAATTCCATTATTTCCCCCAAAGGGATGCCCTTGGCCATAGCAGTGAGTTATACAGAACAAGATTACAAGAGGAGTGTTTATAGGTGAAGGCTAGGGAGAAGCCCCAGTCCAGTTCTATAGCCACCCAGCCACTGAGGCTATATGTCCACATAAATTTAAATTTATGTGGACATTTGCAATCCAGCAATAAAACAGACAATTAAGCATTGTGAATCTATCATAGCACTTGGGTTTACAATGGCCATCTCAGTCTCCATATTTGAAACCTATTGAAAACCTGTGGTCTGAATTGAAGAGGGCAGTTCACATGCACAAACCTAAGAATATAAACGAGCTGGACATCCAAGATCCCTCTACACGTGTTACAGGAAGCGGTTCAGTGAAAAGAAAGAAAATAACATTGAGTCGATTCCTATGCACGTCTTACAGAATACCCCAAAGCCCCCTCCACTGCAGTCTATTTTGTAAAGAACAAATATGTCAGGTAAAAAAAAAATAAAAAAAAGGCTGCTGTTATGTCATATACCAAAAACCATGATATGGGTTTTTATAGTTAGTACACATTTTGGAGTAGGGTTGGAATCACATGGAAAATTCAGCTATCAGCATTTTAAAAACGAAGCATATCAATGTTCTCTCTGGTTCTCTCTGTGTCCTTCTTTCTGTCTCTGTCTCTCTCTCTGTCCTTCTTTCTGTCTCTGTCTCTCTCTGTCCTTCTTTCTGTCTCTCTCTCTCTGTCCTTCTTTCTGTGTCTCTGTCCTTACTTCTGTCTCTCTGTCTCTCTCTCTGTCCTTCTTTCTGTCTCTGTCTCTCTCTCTGTCCTTCTTTCTATAGCTCTCTTTCCCACAGCAACCTTCGAAGGCCATGTAAAGCCCCACCTTTCTGTGAAGAACAGGAAAAGGATTATTCATAACAAAAAAACCCCAATACATTAACACCTACAGTCCTGAATTAACACTTAAACCGTAACTAGTCATACAGATAGACATGAAGAATGTTTATCAGTTAGCTAGCAAGCTTTGTTTGGGGCTAAACATTAAAGTACCCCTGAATCGTTTCTGCAGCTAAAAGTTTCCTACAGTATTAAATTACGAATTAACACATCCAATGCTACATCAAATAATGATTATTTTTTTCTGACGTTGGCTAGCTAGCTTTGTTTGAGGCAAAACATTTACAGCTAGCTGACATATGAGTATGTTAGATAGCTAAGATGGCCAACTGTTCTATCTAGCAAACATTAACTGTGTTTAAACATAAAAATGAGCTTCAGTTTGACAGTGGCGGAATTTCACAAAAAACACTGGCACATCGCCATATGTCAAATATTTACTCAAAATACTGCATTGTCAGTGTAGCAGTGAAACCACATATTACTGTCTTAACCAGGCTCAGGAACAAAATAACTGTATAGAAATACACACAAAATAAATATACATTCAAAACTAATTAGAACCATCCATGGACAATTTATTTTTTCCTGTTTCTTATGGGAAACTAGATGTGTCTGTCTGGGTGTTTCGTTTTTAGCTTTGCTAATATTTCTAGTTATGATTATGCACATTATCTGTTAGGCTAACTCAACTGAAGTAGCAGGCCCACACTGAATAAAGGCTATATACAATATAAAGTATTTCTCATTATAAGATTATTATACAACAAATGAGATTATTAAGCCTATTTCTAGACATTTTACTAATTTCAAGTTTTATACCAATTTCAATTTGTCTAGAAATAGGCTTAATTATATCATATTTGTTATATAATATTTTCATAATGAGAAATAATAGATAAATGTACCTATATTCAAGATATTTTCACTTGCTAACATTTTTTGCAGTGTACCAATCTGAAAAGGCATTTTATTGTCTTCCTCCTTTACTGCATCCGTTGTTTTGCGCCATGGTATTTAGCATTTCTCATAATTTTTTATATTTCAGTCTGTCAATTGATATGCATAAAATACATCAATGCGACATACCCATGTGCTTCCATAGCAGTCACATGGCATGAGAGCTGCAGTACCTCTGCTTGTCCATGTCATGGATCAGCCTATCTGTTTGAGTGTTGGAAATCAGCTTTAATGCACATATTTTGTCATATTTGACTAATTTAAATTATTTTCCCAGTACAACACAATTCTAAGCTTTAGCAATTGCCATTCTCTGCCACACACAATTGCCGCCTATGTGTTTTCCCAGTCTAAAAGCAACTATTGGTTTTTTTCTATTTCTATACCATTTATGAGCATTAAGGAGCATGTTTCTTTTTCTGATAGACAATGTTGAACACACTGCAGTAGCACTCAGGCTAAACTAGGCTAGCCTAGTGTTCACAATCCTTACGTAAGCGTGCAGAGAATGCAGCGCAGATTTTAATTACCCCCTTTAGCCGAAATTGCTGAAGTATGGTGCAGAAAAAAAATGCAGCCTGCGATTACATAACCCATCGAGAGCAGCATGGAGGTAAAATTCTGGAATCATAAGGAGCAGCTGTATTAGTATTTGGTAACTAGCACACATTCTTGATAGTGCACTCAGACGTTTGGATCCTGCTGTAGACCTAATTAAGGGAGCAAGAGTCCCTGTCTGTGTGTGTGTGTGTGTGTGTGTGTGTGTTTGTAAGAGTGTAAGATGCACTGCACTGAGAAATTTTTGCCCCTTTGATGTCTCGGGAGTTTGTGTTCTTTGACATCTGCGTCTCTGTCTGTTCAGCTCCAGGGAAAAACAGACTATCTCTCTCCATCTGCCTTTTCCACATCACCACTCCATACCTCCTCATCCCTCTTCATTAATGTATTTATCCATTACTCCATCACTCCATCCTTCTATTCCTTGTTCACTCCATCACTGCACCAAGGAGTGCCCTTCATCATGCCATTCTTGCCATTAAAGCCCAGATATATTGGCGAATACTATGTAATATATTTACCAGTATATGTCAATATATTCACTGACACACATCAACATTATTCAACAAACACCTTCACCAACAGTCAGCAACATTCACCATCAAACACCATCCTTCTAAGACAAACACCAACATTCACTGACAAACAGCAACATTCACCAGCAAACAGCAACATTAACAGTCAGACATCAACATTCACCATCAAACATCTGCCTTTTGAAAAAAACACCAACATTCTCCATCACACACCAACATTCTCCAACAAAAACGTTTTACAACAAGACATCATTCTGATGATGTCATTTTAATTTCAAATGTTCAGTACAAGAATTGATAAGCCAACATATCTGGGTTTGTTTGTGGATTGGAGAATGTTGGTATTTGTTGGAGAATGTTGGTGTTTGTTGGAGAATGTTGGTGTTTGCTGGGGAATGTTGGTGTTTTCTGGGGAATGTTGGTTTGTTGGATAATTTTGGTGTTTGTTGGAAAATGTTGGTGTTTGTTGGAGAGTGTTTGTTGGAGAATGTTGGTGTTTGTTGGAGAATGTTGGTGTTTGTTGGAGAATGTTGGTGTATTGGAGAATGTTGGTGTTTGTTGGAGAATGTTGGTGTTTGCTGGGGAATGTTGGTGTATTGGAGAATGTTGGTGTTTGCTGGAGAGTGTTGGTTTGTTGGATAATTTTGGTGTTTGTTGGAAAATGTTGGTGTTTGTTGGAGAATGTCGATGTTTGTTGGAGAATGTTGGTGTTTGTTGGAGAATGTTGGTGTTTGTTGGAGAATGGTTATTCTGTGTTTTGCAGTTGTAGAAATTGATTACACTGGACCTTTATTTATATTTATCACCTATAATTATTTTTAATTATAATTCATAATTATAATTACACCAACATTCTCTAATACACCAACATTCTCCAACAAACACCAACATTCTCCAGCAAACACCAACATTCTCCAACAAATACCTCCAATACACAAACAAACCCAGATATGTTGGCTTATTAATTCTTGTACTGAACATTTGAAATTAAAATGACATCATCAGAATGATGTCTTGTTGTAAAATGCTGGTGTTGAATCCATTTTAAGATGAGTCTGAAACATACTAAAATGTGGAAAACTTGAAAGGGTCTGAAAACTTTCCGTATGCACTGTAGCTGTCAAATACAGATCGAACCGTAGAATCAGACATTTTGTATAAATGCCAGAACTATTGGCTTCACACCTAATTAGTAGATATACTGTGTGTGACAGGGCCGTATAGTTATGGTGGCTGCATTGTGGCTTTCTGCACCCCTCATTTTTTAAATGGCTGTTACACCACTGAAAGTAGGATCCCTAACACAGGAACCCCTAACACAATCATGTCATCATGCAACAAAACAAAAAGCCCTGACACAATTCAATCATGCAATACAACATACAACAACACTAAATTTAGGGCATTTAAAAAGAAATGAAGGAAAACAGAGTGGGGGAAGACAATTTGAAGGAAAACAACGAGTTTATTTTGGAAGAAACGTGAACTCAGCTTTGTAATGGTTTAAGATACAATCAGGAGTACATGTTTACAATCTGAGTAGCCAGGACAGTTGAATCATATTTGACTCATAGGACATCACAGAGGAAAAAAGTCTAAATAATGCTATGGTTGTTTGCTCAAAGGAAAAAAGGATAAGACAGAAAAGAGAGGTGAGGGTGTCTATAATAAAACTAGCAATAATGTCTAGTTTTCAAAGTGCAATCTGTTATAAAACACAATGTTATGAAACACATGACCCTCAGTTTTAGAAACAGCCATTGTTTATTGGTGGTGATATTATTAGGTCATCCAAATAATCTCAACAAATATATGTATCCATAGTTTCATACGTACTGCCCTCTGTCCACACGTTTAAGGATCTGTTTCTGAAGTCTAATTTTAAATCTAACATCAGTCAACTCTTAAGCAAATCTCATGCTGCATTTCAAATGGACAGACACTCAGATCGTGCTGAGATGAACATGAGGGTAATTTTAATCATAAACTTAATGAAAGATTAGAGGAAGATGACATGCTGTGATTGACGGGAGGAGTTGATATGACCTGTGGCCTGTGAGACTCTGACAAAAGGTGTGATCAAACAGGGAATGAGACAAGATAATTTGGCAGCTAATGTGATAAAAACAGAGGTTGACCTCATCACCGTATGTGAACAATCAATGCTATGTCATCTTGTGCAAGCTGATGTGCTTACTTCGGAACCAACTTATGAAATTAATTTGGGGTGCTCATAACAACCTACAAATGCATGACATCATACAATTTCATAAGAACAATATCAAAGCCCTCGTATAAATTATATTGCTAGAGACTAATCTTTCTAATTTGACAAAGCAAATGTGTTTCTCCTCACAGCACTCTTTGCCATGGTTTCCCTGCAGCACGTGGCTAGTGTGATATGACCACACAATCTACATGGATAGTTACAGGACGTATGCAAAATCACCCATTTGACCATAAATCAGATGTCTTCCTGCTAAAATGAGATGTCTTTCACATTTGACCACAAACACAAAAAATGTATTCCCGCTAAAAATTAAAAAACTGGCGGGAAATGTGTGTGTATAAATGGCTTCCAAGCAGTGCATCACTACTAGTGTCAGAATGAGTCTACAAAATGGTTTGCTTTTTGCGGTCGCTGCCATCAAAATGTTGTATATCTCGGTACATACGTAAAGCCTGTAGCAGCACTGCGAGTACTGGCTGGTTCTGGAGCTGCGAGTAGGAACGAATATGTGGAACCAAAAAACAGGGATAAACACGGGGGTAAAGAGGACGTGGACCACCGTCATTAAACGCCACTCAACTTTTACGTGTTGCTTGACCGCTTACTTCGTGTCGACAACTGTTGCTTCGCCTCCTCTTACTGTAAATCGGCAGCTAAATAAATGACCTTCGGCTGCTTTGTCACATTGTGTCGCTGCCACTATGAACGGGTAGTACAGAAGACAGAAATGGTGTCTAAAGCAAACACTACAATGGGTAATACCACTAGTATTATACTCCATCAGGTGTCATCTATACCAAAGCGTGACATTTAGCATATGTGTTTAAACAGGACTAAATATAGGATTTTTATAGGAAAATTTGAAATATTGGGGGTTCTCAAGCTAGAACCTATGGATGTACACATATACATGTTAAATATAGATTATATAAATAAATTATGAATTTCTACCAAGTATGAATTTTCCTCCAGAAAGGATCAAACAGAAAAAATCAAGACCAATCATGGCACTTGCCATCCAATATCAAGACAAATCTGTTCGAATTAGTCAGCCATCGTTAGCTGATGAACTCAACATCCTATGGGATTTCTCACCAACGATGTGATCTAAAACAGACATTGCACTACTTAAATAACATCACAGGGACATGTTTCAGCCAGGGTTAGAGGTGTCATATTTCTTCATCTGATCTAAGTAGCTAACCAAGCCCTCAGTTCTCCTTCTGGCAAGGCCACCTTTTGGAATTACACTTGTGTGGCTCTGAGTCATCAAACCGAATGCAAATCCCTTTAGATCAATACTATTACTGGCTTTCAAGGTTTAATAAAAGCATTAAATCCAGTGTAAGCAATGTTGGCAATCTTGCTAACTTCCCCCAGACTTAACCACCAAAGGAGTCCACCCCATTTCTTCAGCCCCATGCCCTCCATTCAAACCTCTCTACAAAGCCCCTTCCTCCAAAGACATGCACATGCACAGTGCAGTGGCATCATGATGTAGCATCATAATCCAGAAAGTGCTGGTGTGCATGCAAACCTTTGTTCTATGCTAGCATATTCCAACCCTACCGAAAATATAGCATACTTTAGTATATTTTTGAAGTGTGCTATAAGTGTATTAAGTATCATAGTATATTGAAAGTGTACATAAAGTTAACTACTTCATATACTAATTGTTGTTGTTTTTTTTGTCTAGTTAACTATAATGTGTACATTATGAAGTTACATTTTGGGAGGACAATTACAGCAGAGACTACTAATGAAAAGAATCTTGGCAACAGTTTTCCAGCCCTTCATATCTCTCAAACATCAAAAAGCCACATTGATGTTCACTCTAGTGATGGTTTGTGAATGAAGATGGATAATTTTTGGTGGATGTTGCCGACATGAATATCTGAAGAGCTGTTTATTTGGTAAATTAAGACAAAACAAATAGTTAGATCCTATGACACGCTGAAAATTCATCAGTATTCTGTAGATCTAATGCCATTAATCATATATGGCAATATGTATTGTAATCATACAATGACTCCACTGATTTGGAGGAATACACAGCATCTGTGACTGGCTACATCAGCAAGTGCATAGATGACGTG
>JAOUQW010009887.1:0-12419 GCA_028565825.1 Olivaichthys viedmensis
TTCTGATGGTTGATGTGAACATTACCTGAAGCTGCTGGTCGTATCTGCATGATTTTATACATTGCGCTGCTGCCACATGATTGGGTGATTAGATAATTGCATGAATGAGAAGGTGTACATGTTCCTAATAAAGTGTTCAGTGAGTGTACATACTTTTTTCTTCATATTTATAAGTACAAAGTTAAAAGACATTATGTGTGTAAATTTGAAGTGGATATATACACTGGAAGTATATTAAATAACAAAAACATAAGAGGGTTAATACTTGTTTCCCCTCACTGTATTTTTTTTAAAATTAAATTGGAATATTTTAACATTCATGGCAGAGATCAGTGATTCGTAACCCACATTAGCTTATCTCCCAGTGAGCCACACTGTCACCCATCCACTTCTGTTTATCTCTGCCCAAAGCAAAAAACCCTGTCACACTCCATACTCTATTACAGTTTCATTAATGAGGTCATTTTTACACTTTAATTTACGCCTGCCAGACTGTCCCATGATCATCAATTTAATCACCAGTATGTCTTCTGTAATCAGTATATCTGCTGTGTTTCTGCCACAGGGAGTGAAACCTCATTGATTAGCCAGAAGAGCCTGCCATACGGGAATTACTCAATTCCGTTGAAGATTATGGACCATCAGGGGCTGCTAGCACAGGACGTCTTGCTTGTGGTTGTATGTGACTGTGAGGAAGGAGATGTGTGTCGAGACCTCCTACCTCGATCCTCCAACCTCCACTTAGCAGCTTTAGGAATTCTTCTGGGAGCGCTGCTCCTGCTGGCTTGTAAGTCTGTCCTAAAAATATTATAGTCAAGTCACTGAACTGTAACATTGTTACCAATGTCTCATTAATATCAGTCATAAAACAGTCAGGTCCAAAAATGTAGCCTTACTGACTTCACTAGCAAGAACTGTCATCGTTTATCAAAACAGCCTTTACACAGTTTATTATTATTCAATAATACAGTATTTAAAACCGAGACAAATCCATTTTTAGCTTTATGAGAAATTGTTGTTGTTAATTGTTGTCGTCTCTCAACGACTAACACCGGATATTGGCTCAGTGCACTTTAGTAAAGAATGATGGAATATAGTCAGCGAAATGTATTTTTTAATATTTGATTAAATAAGAATGGTTCTTGATAAATGACTGAAATTTGATTTGATAAAATATGTGCACAGCTTCTTTGTATTATTCGATATTCTTTGTATCAGCTGGGATCAAATTATAACTCAGATGAGTCTCTTTCTATTTCAAAGCACTTTCTTTCTTAAGGAACAGTTCAGCCAAAAATTAAACGTACACAGACATGTTTGGTGTCTGAAGTTTGCTTCTTATTTTTTTAGTTGGAGCTCAGAGGCTTATCTTGGTTTATTATTATTAAGACATAGTTGCCGCTTACTGAATATATTTTTAAACTGCAGTAACGAACATACTTAAAATTATGGTTATTATGAAATGTAAGTATTATTGTCTTTAAGGGTGGTTTTGAGAATATTTATTCGGATACTCGTTCAAAAACACAGACGAGTATTTAAACCCTGTAAAATGCTGTTCGGGTCAGCCCTACTCAGAAGACATTGTTTGGCTCAGTAACATCATTTGTAAGGAAGAAAGTGATTCAGCTTCAAGATGGAGCTACGACTGTTTTTAGCTCTGCAACGTCCTTTTGTCCATGTTTATAGATAACAGTGTGTCATACAGTGTCAGAAACCACATCAGCAAGTCTGTTTCAGATGCTGAACAACTTCACAAAGCCGTTTGAAGCGAGTGTGTGATGATTTAGACATGCAGTTTGCACAAAGCTAAATTGGCAGTTATAAGTGCCAGAATTGTAGGTCCAGTGCAAAACTAAAGAAGCAAACTTCAGACACCAAACATGTGTTGGCTGATTTGGGGTAAGGAGGGGAAAATGTGCACCTTTCATTTTTAGCTGAACTGTTTCTGTTTTGAAATGGCCGCTCCTACTTTGAGGCATTATAGACTTATGCTGCCAAGTCTCCAGCAGAAGTATTTTGGACTGGCCTGATCAAAGTTAAAAAAAAAAAAAGTAGAAGCTGATATGTCTACATTCCACACTGATGAGAGTTCTGTGATTTAAACACTTTACAATCTTTAATTAACTGACAACTCAACACCTGAGGTAATTAGGAGATAATTAAAGACGCTACATCAATTGTTTATTTCAGTGCTGCTCTGCTTATGTTTCATCTGCGAGTGCCGAGAGAAAAAAAAATTCAAGCTAAACTTGCAAGATGAGGTGAACCAAACTCTGATCATATACAACGAGGAAGGAGGAGGCTCGCTCTGCAAGGTGTGTGCACGCTGATTTATACATCAGTCATTGTAGTTCATGGTTCAATACTTTATTACCATAACAGTACAAACTTGTTGCATTGCAACTAAAGGTGGACATGTACACAGTCAGAAACACTAAATTTGTCAAAGTCCACAAATTCTTGCGTAGTAAATCAGTGTAGAAGAAAAAGTTAGCCTAAGAAACAGCCTTAAAGTATAATAATAGTAGATAAATAAACAGCCCATATATGCATTCCTTGTCATTACAGTGAACTGTTTACACTAAACATCTAAAAACAATACTGGAATTTTGGAAGACCCCAAAATGTGACACTAAAATGTAAAAAAAAAAAAAAAAACAGAACCAGAAAGAAGTTTTTTCCAGGCACTTTATCAAACAGACGTTAGAGCGATGGGCCGGAGACAGGCGTTTTCTTTGGCAAGTTAGAATATATACAGGAAATATATGTGGTTGTCCAAGCAAACAGTTACAAACGGGGCAAAGCTAATTCTCAAAGTAATAAAACTAGCAAAATGTCAACGAGTCAAACACAATACAAGGGAAGAACATGAGATTAACAAAGTCTGTAAGCAACAAGAATGTCAAAGCCAGATTACATAGTGCGCATCTGTACGAAGGCGCTGAGCATGACACATGCCTAGTTATTAGTCCACGTGCCTGGTGTAATGCACGACACGGAAGTCAGAGGTAGGATCCAAGTGCAGATATTTATTGGGCAGAGGGATATCCAATGTCATAGTCGTAAAACAATGTGATCAAAAACCAGTAATTCAGTCCAATCGGTAAACAAATCCAAAGGGCAAGGCAAAATACGGTAAACCAGAAAACAAACACAGATCATAACCAGGAATCAGAAACAGTAAACACTCAGAATTGCAGATCGAGAAGAAATAGCAAGACTTTGCAATGAATGAACTAAAGACCGGGGTATATAAACACTGTGGCAATGCAGACGTAATGTGTGTCAGGTGAGTTCAATGAGTGAGATCAATATTTGGGCGATGGGGACCTCTGTTGTCGTGTCGTGTCGTGGCATGGGATTGTCAGGAGTGACTATTTCGGGATTGACCGTGACACTTGGTTATTAGTTTTTTGAGCAACCCTTGTTGAGTTCAAGCTCTGTTTAATCTAACCTATCCTTCCCCACCATATCCTGCTTCAACCTTTTCCACCTTATAATTTATTACCTTACTTTAATCTGCAATATTATACTCTCTTCATTCTCCTTATAGGCTGATCCACATTTCATCCAGAGCCTAACTGGTATCAGTAGTGGCTTGAAGACAGAACCGATAAAGGTGTGTACTGCATATTTTGCATTCTTTTAATGCATGTGCATGACTGATATGCTATACACTCTTTGAAAAAGGGGTTTTCAAGGCTTCTTCAAAGGGTTCTTTAGATAGTAAAGGGTTCTTAGCTTTCTAAAAAGGTTCCTACTCAAAACCCTTTCTGATAGGGAAACACTCTGTTGTAGGATAGAACCTTTAAGGGTTTCCCCAGAGGGACAACTAATGAGAGATTTTACCTTTTTTCTAAGAGTATATATACAATATTATAACTATAATTTTCACTATAATTACCGATATAACTATAACCCTGCTCTAATTTAACATATCCTTCCCTAATATACAGTATGCTATCCAATCCACCCCCCACTTTAACCTACTACTCTAATTTGCGTTGTACCATCTTACCCCACCCTATGGTATCCTTCTAACCAACTCTACCCCATCCTGCTGTATCATACTTTACATGATTCTGTTTTACCAAATCCTTGCCTATCCTACCATACCCTACCAATTTACTAAAACCTATTGAACCGCACCCCACCCTACCCTATTTTACTGTACAATTCCTGATTAATATATCCTATTAAATTGGACCCTCTCCTTCCATCCCTTACACTATTCTGTCCTATTCTTCACATTACCCTAGGATACTCTACTGTATCCTACCAAACCTTATTTTACCCTATTCCCTCCTGTACCATATCCTTCTCTACCCAATACTTTACCCTACCCTATCCTACCTAACCTTTTTCTACCCGTTCTTGACCATTCGCTACCCTACTCTAACTTACACTACCCTGCTTTCTTTGCTCTTCCCTTAGTTTGAACCACAATTTAAACAGAGCACCTCCAATCAGTTTGGCAACCAGAAGACAGGAACTCAGGTGTGTACTGGATATTTGTTTTCGCTTAATGGATGTACTGTGCATGACTGACAGATATAGTTAAACAAAAGACAGTTTCTCTAAAAGGTTTCATGATGTCCTATGTTTGTACAGCTCGCCAATGGATACAAAGATACATTTGACTTAAGGAACACCTGCAAAAGGTCCACAGTAAGTTTTACTAACACTAAAGGTTATCTACCAAGGACTACATGGAAATTTGCTTTTGAGAGAAAATGGGATTGACACGTTCCAGTTTGGTTTTGTGGTCTCTGGTCTACATACAGTATGCACCTGAGGTAGCCAAGCCGGACATGTTGGCTGGGCACATGTTTGCGCACAATGCTAACCATGAAAAGTAACTGGACGTCTGTCAAAGACAACTATGTTTCCTTGTCAAAATTTTCTAGGAAACAACCCTATTTTTCAGCCTCATGTTGCCTCAAACCTCTGCAAGAATAAAGCCCATACCTTTGTTATATTAACAAGCATACATGTTCTTCTATTAGATGTTCAGTCAAGAATATCTAAAATTGTGTTATCCTTAATTAGGTGTAAATCAGTTCAATCACTTGGAAGACAGATTTAAAAGCATATCTTTTAAATTAGATTTTTTTTTTTTTAATTAGCACCTATTTTGAAGCATTGCATGACTTTTGGTGACCCCATGAGCCCAACCATGACCTTAGGAACATTCACAAGTTCCTTTAATGTGTCATATTGTGGGACCATACAGCTGACGGAAGATATGGCCCTGGGAACATAGATACACTCTCAAGAAATGACTTACAGGCCATCAAGAATGAGAGATGATTCCTCAGAGGCCTGTGATTTAAGTCAATATCAAGGCAAGATGCTAGTTTCCAACTGATCTTTCAGGGAATTCAGTAAAATTCCAACAAACAAGGGCCATTTTAAGTAAAAAAAAAATGTAAGAACATTTAAGACTACAAAACTGTGACCATCCCCAACTTAATTCTTGTTTATAATGTCTCAGAGCAGTTTGTTCATGCAAATTCCTATGAGTTTGCAATTGCGTAATGACTTATCTCACAAAGAATTCTTAGTTGTCTGAATTAATGTTCTGTCCTATGCATGTAATGTATCAGATATAGAGTTGCACACATTGCAGATCTTCTGTGGAATAATTAGAGCCACATTAAAAATAAATTGTAATGTTCAATATAACACCTGTGTTTTGTGTTCCATCAGAGCTGGACAAAAACCAGGTCTACATATAACACTGCTAGGGTAAGTTACAATTACAAAACAGGCTTTTTTTTGGTTAGATAAAGGCATATAACCAAAAAGCATCTTTCCAAATTAATTTGGCATTTATTTCTTCTTATTTTTATATATCATACTCATTTATTTGCACTTTCCAGAGTGGATTCTCCAGATCCTTTAGCGCACAATCAGAGTGGAATGTGGAAGAACTCCTTGAAAGGGTAAAATCTCTTTCTCTCTCTCTTTCATGCATTGACACAATCCTATTCTTAAACTGCGGTGGTCTCCAGAGATACTCTAGAGATTTTTCAGTATTCTCTAAGCTTGAGTAAATATAAAACAAAAAATAAGTATGTTACTTTTTGCATTTTGGGGTGCAATTTATATTGTTCTTGAATAATAACACTTCTGTGGGGGTTCGGAAAACACTATTCCATAACAGAATACCATTAATAAGATGTGGCATTCTGTACTTTCGCCTCATGGCAGCCTCTTCGTAGTTAATTAAACCTACTGGGGAATTAAAAGGTATATTCTAGATGTTATTATCATTAATTAAGGTGCCAAGCCTGCCAAATTCCACTGATCTTCAAAATGTCATTGTTCAAGGCATGAAAAGATAATAAATAAAAAAAACCAGTATGGCTTTAAAAGACAAAAGTACTTGTGGTAAAAGGTTTAGGCAGCCACATTCTTTACCATAAGTAATGACATGAAGCACAAACCGCCCATGTAATAACGAGCATTGTTAATAATAATAATAATAATAATAATAATAATAATTGCCATTGTCCATAAAAAATGGCACATGTTTTGTTTGAAAAGTCTGTGTCACTGTGTTGGATGAGAAACTCACCTGACAGGTGTGTTTTTCAAATGTTCATCTGTGGTTCCACCTGCTGGACAGATTACACAAAACGCAGAGAAGCTGGATTACACCACATTAAATATTTACACTATAGGAATAGCTGCAAAATTGGTTGGAACATCACACTGTAAGAAACTACAAAACATGCTTCAAGTACAATTAGTTTGAACATTTGGAAACGGACGTTAAAAATCTGTAACATGCAGCTTAATAATGTGGGCTGGCTGTAGTGCAATGCTAATTGTATCCATTTAGAAATGCATTATAAGTAGATGCAAGTAGAGTCTGAGTCCTCTACCTAGACCTTTAGTCTTCATTTCGTAAGTTATCGAGGACTAATACAAGTTTTGTCAAATTATAGTGTGTTTCTATTGGCTGAAAGCAGTAGGGATGATAAATAACAGGGCTTCTATACGTGCCGTGATTGAGCAAAACACTGGGCTGCAAACTATCCTAGCCTGTACCACCTTTGAATCATAAGACCAAACCACAAGCCAGTCACAACACAACACTTTGGAGGCAGATGTAGACATGCAAAAAGTTGCTTAAATATAAGCCCTGATTTACTAAGATTCCAAATAAAGAGTGCTAATGTTCAGGTAATTAAGAATAATTGTATAAATAACATCATGTGCAATGAAGGTGAGCAAAATATTTTGATGTTTTTTTTTCTAGTGCTAATTGTTCTTGATAGCCGAGGCAAGTTTGGATCTCAAAGAGACTCCTTGAAGAGTAAAACTTAAACTTGCAATGCATATGCGTAATTACACGTCAAGTTAAACGCCGATCAAAGGCGGAGGGACATGTTAATAAAACTTCAAAATATGATATGAACACAAAATTAAGACATGAGTGTGCATTTTGTTGACAAGGTAGGCCTATATGTAAATGAAAACCTTTGTAGACCCTGTTAGGATTGCACTTTTTTATTAAGTTTGCATGTGTTTTTACACACAAACCTTTAATGAATCAGGGCCAGAGTGAGCAATTTTTAAGTTGCTGAGTGACATGGCACTACACGTCCATAGTCACTCACAATCAGTGGGGATAACGCTATGGAAAGTCGTATTGTCTATTTATTTTTTCGGTTCGCTCAGGCTTTGTTCTGTCGCATCACGGTATGTGTGTAATAGGTGTTAGGCATAGAAAAGCATAGGCTACTAATGAAGTTAGTATCAGGTGTTGGTTGTAAAGAGACGACAACTATTAACGATGTGTTAGGAGATTTAGAGTTAGAAAAATCTGTATTTTCTATGATGTTCAAAACTGATCAAATGATAAATGGTACAAGACTCAAACCTTTGGACTATGTTGTCAGTCCATTGTCTCTCCATTTATTGCTTCATTTCATTTGAACTTTATTCTGATTATTATTCTGTTACTACAGCGCGTCTCTGAGCATCTCTGATAAGTGTTTTCGTCAATAATTAAACACATTAAACCCTTCTTACAAATCACTGTCCATTGTGAGCTAATGTAAGCTCATCTTTCTAATTATGAGATGCTAATAATGTTGTCAATCTCAACACTGGCAAATCAGTGCATTCATGGCCTTTTGGTTAATTATCTCTTCTCTTGGTTATTCATTACTGCAGAGGCTCTATGAACTTTCTATGGAGCAGCAGGACTTCCCTGAATATCACCCACATGATTACAGCTCTGAAGGAGCAGAGAACAACTCTGTATCACTGGACCAGCTGTCCTTCCACAGCGCTGAAGATGACCTGGACTTTGTGCAGAACTTGGGGCCAAAGTTTAGTACCCTGGAAGGGATCTGTCAACAAGCGATGAAAGAGAAGAACATGAAGATGTAGTATTTTTTTGAAAAACGTACACCTTTTTGAATAGTCCCCCTTTCCATCTTCATGTTTTGTGGATAATATCATACCTTTACTGGTTACTACTGGATTTTTTTCGCAACTACAGCTGCAAATTATAATGAGTCATTTATGTCCCTTTTACTTTCCTTATTTGGTTGTAGTTTCCTGTAGTCATTAACCCTCACCTTTTTGGGTTTATTGGTTGAACCTGATCCTTGTTTCCCACTTACCGTATTTGGTCACAACTTCCTTTTCTCGTTAACGTACTTTTTTGTGGTGATTGGTTACCCCTTTCCCCAGTTTCTGCTTCTTATTTCAGTTTTTTGTCTTGGATGTGTGAAGATGCAACACTAAGCTGCTATGTCTGATGGACCAATGACGATTACTGGATTAACCCTAATAAACACGGCTCCAGTATGCACCTCACTCTGGCATGTTACAATAAAGGGTTATATGCATCTTATAACTCCACTGCCTATGCAGTGAATACAACTCTTTGCTATGAACTGTTCTCTAATGGATTTTGGACATTTATGGACAAAAAAAGGCTATTTGATAGGTGATTATATTATACACCCCACCTGCGGATCCTCTGCCTCTTTGTAGATATCATTTCTGATGGAAATCTGAAGGGAATCGAGCAAAGTTTTTCACCAATTTCTAGATACATTGGTTGCACACTGTAAAAGTTAACTGCCTTATAATGCATCTCTTCATACTAAAGCAGGGGAACGTTCACCTCCTTCCCTCGACCTGCTATGATATACATTTATATTTTAAGACGTCACGGAAATGGAAAGCTTATGGCGTAAGCTTTAAGGGACGGATTGAAACTGCGATTTCCAGTATCAGTGCTGGGAGCCGAAACTTTGACTTTACTTTGAATGACTAGAGTATATTTGGGGAAGGAGTGTCTGGAGATCACTCATCACTCAGAGCGGGTAACGAAACACACAAATCTTTTGTGTTCCTGGCTGACAGCTTTTATAAAAGCATCATTTCATGTAGTTTGTTTTGGAGTTTGGAGATAATCTCCTTAATGTTGAAAGAGTTAAAAGGGTAAAAAAAAAAAAATGAAACTTAACATTACTCAATGATGGTTCAATGAGAGTTCCATTATTGTACAGTGACTGCAATTAATTACAATAAATGCAATAATAGTCATGGAATTTTAATTTCAAAGCAGATATTATTTCCTGATATGGCATTCAAACGTGTGAAATATTGTTCAGGTTGTTGGTCAGTTCTAATTAAAACAGTGAGCTTTTGCTTCACGTGCTATGAGCCAGAAATAAAATGCAATTACAGGGCTGTGCAGTGGAGAAGCTCATCTTGTGTTAAATCAAAACCAATCACATTCACACCTTTGTGAAAGAACTTTGTGTGTGGTGTAAATATCTGCTTTTAAATATGTTTACAAGTCCAAGTGCTCAAAGTCATTGCAGTCAATTATGTAAATTAGGAACTGTCTCGAACCTTCTTATCATCTCCTCTGTGAGATGCGAAGAAGGCTAATGCTCTGCTGCATTGTATTGTGAACTCCAACTTGGAAATGTACAATGAAATGGTCACCTAAGTGGGAAACTTGGGTAAGATCCACCTCGCTCGAGTTCGCCAACATAAACACACCTAACATCACAGTCAAAATGGTGGCCAGCGTTAGTCCCTTTGCATCAATTTGTACTTTAGAAAACATAAAAACAAAAACAACTGTTAGGAAAAGATGTTGTTAACAATGATTTCCATTTCATTGTATAAGACCAAAAGTCTCTGGTTGTTTTTGTTTTGTTTTGTTTTTTAAAGTTGAAGTGACAAATAGTTACACTTTTTCTAGCACAAGTGCTACCTGCTCAAAAAGTTATCAGCCCTGAATTAGCCAATGTTACTGACAACTCAAGTTACTGTGGGTAACTATTTAATTGCATGTAATGAAAACAATACCAAATACTGCAATGCACCATGCTTTTCGCATATCTGATTCATCATTTATTGAACATGACTCTCCAGTTCTCCCAGGATTCAGAAGTATTATAGGAAATTGTCCTTAAGCATACTAAGATCTCGCTCAGCAATAAAAAAAAATAAAAAAACGGAATCATGAATAATTACACAAATCTTCCTTTGCAATTTCTGTTCCTAATCATGCCTGCCAGTTATTTTGCTTCTCTGTCTCATATACACTTATAATATGGAAATTATATTCTTCGTATTTTCCTTTACAGTAAAGTTGTTAATGTGGAAAAGAAAGTACGAGGTCATAGCATGTCTATGCAAATGGGGCAAAACAACAATCCAGCTATGTCAGATATTTCCAGCAGGTGTGATGGCAAATTAATACTATCTGTGCTATTAATGTTATGCTACACCAATATAGATAATAACATCTCAACAAAGGATATTTCCGGATGCGGTGTGTCATTTGAAATCTGCTTCAAGATTTTAAAAACAGTGTGGCCTACTTTTTAAAGAACAGATAAAAAGTGGAGAGAAAAGAGAAAAACATCTATAGGAATGTGTTAGCTAATACCATGATGTATTGGGAAATCATACTAGGACTTTTTTAATACCAGTCCAGCTTTTATCCACACTTTATCCAACCTTCTCTCTCAGTGAACAAACTGAGATAGAAGTGTTTATTAGCATTCGTTCATTTGAAGTCTCCCCTTTTTTCAAAAATGGCTTTTTGCCAAAAAATGCTTTTTTTCCTGCCTAAACTAATTTTACAAGGAGATGAAGGCATAGCACAGATAGACGCTAAAAAAGCATAAAGAGTGAAAAATGTAAATGTAAATAGTTCCATTATGAGTTATGTATTTTTACAACTGTTGTTTGTTATTTATTGACCACAGTTCAATGAACATTTCTATGTCTCTGAATCCATTTGATCAAATATTTAAGATTTTTTTTTTAGTAAAGACTTGTGAATTTCTACAATTCAATTCAGTGTTTTCCCTTAAATTTCGAATACTGGCTACTAAATAGTTAACTGAATCCGCAAAATGACCCAAAAATTAAACCAATTATGTGGGGTGAAGAGTGTTTTATTAGTGGATTAATTTATAACAATATGTCGCAAAATGACAAAATAGAACATAATAGAACTCATTAAATGGTTAACGAAAACTGGTCAGTTTTAATTGAATAAAATAGCTGTAGTTTTACATAAACTAGATCTAGACTAAAACTAACAATAACCAAATGACTAAAACTATAAAGTGTTTTCGTCAAAAGACTAAGACTAAAACTAAATTGACACGCAGGTTGATGACTTGTATTTCATCACACCAAGTTGTTGCCCAAGACATTGTCAACATCAACATTTGTGCAGTGTGCACTGTAATGCATCGTAATTATTCAAACAAATCAAATATTAAAAAATGTTTCAGAAGGCATGTTGCACCAATAAAAATTTGTTAACTGACAAAAATACAACACAAAAAAAAACTTTTGAAGGGCGGTAATTTCTTTCATGAGAAAGGGGGGAGGTCGTTGGACTTGTTTGTTACGTTGCGAAACAGAAGGGAATGCAGGCCTCACATGTGCACTGCAAAAACAGACGCCCATATTCTGAGATACTGTAAACTCTGTTTCGGTTAGAGGTCACCATGAGGAGAATTCTGAAAAACAACAATATGCAAATTTACAAAGGCATGCACAGACATCACTCTGAACTTAAGCGGTTTAACCTCTGACTTAAATCAGGGATAAATCAGGGTTGTCAAGTTGCCTCAGGAAACTTTCCCCTGAAGAATAAAAAGCAGAAAGGCAGAGTCTTGAATGCATACCATTGCATAGCTGCCAAATATGAAAGTAACTGGTCTAAAATATAGAAATTCTCAGAAAGTTTGTTATAGTAATCTAATTAACATAAAAACAATGAATACTAAAAACACTGACTGCACCTTTGATTTAAAGCTAGGACTGCTAAACATTAGATCCCTTACATCTAAAGCACTTCTTATAAATGAAATTATAACTGATCAGGGCTTTAATGCACTTTGTTT
>JAOUQW010009906.1:0-12417 GCA_028565825.1 Olivaichthys viedmensis
CTTTACGTTCATCATCCAACACCTTTAACTGTATTACATTCAGTTTTTGTTGACTTGTGTGAAATCATTACCGAGAATTTATTACAATTTAAATTAAACATAAACTGAGCTTGTAAAAAAAAATTAAAAAAATTAAAAAGATTGACCTTGTTCACGGCTGTAGGTTTTTAGTTAATACCCGTCTGTCTACCATCTCCGGCAAACTTTGCAAACATCGTTGCTGGGTGTGACGTGTGCTTTAAGAAAAAATAAACCGGTTCCACTCTGTTGAGGATGTTTGGCCTTTTTCACCACAATTTCCTTTTGTTCTGTGGCTGTTTGTTTGTTTTTTACACTCCGGGGCTTTTTTCTCTCTATATATATATAGTTTTAAGTTGCGCTGTCGGTGTGCTTACGAGTGCATGGCTCGATTTCTTCTCCCACTCTGTCTGTGGTGTAAAAAACAAAAAACAAAAAAAGGCACGTTGCCACCTAGTGTACAGGACCTAGAAAAGCCTCTGTTACTGGATTAAAGGACTGGATGGATCATTTTATCGAAAATACCTTAAACATTAATTATCAATATTTAAAATCAAATAAAAAAAATAAACGTGCTATTACGATAATTATCGTTATATCGCCCAGACCTAACGTCGACTGATAAAAAGACGGAGAGGATCAGACGTTTCTCAGCATAGCAGAAACCATGGAGGTCGATGCTCCTGGAGGTTTTGTCTGGTTTCCACTGTCTCTCTGCCTTTACACTCTCTGTATAAAATTCTTAATGGCTAGCTAGATAGATTTGCTAAGCTTGGGTTATAATTGAGGTTATGCTCGGCACCCATCGTTCCCGGTTGCTTAGCAACAGCGTTCATGTGAATAATAACACATGTTGAATGTACTTTGATTCCTTCGTTTTGCATAAAATTATCATTTTGCTCTTTATCGCAGTTCTCTTTTGGTAACTTTGAGTGTGTGGTGTCAGTGATGATTACTCATAGGGCAGATTCTGAGTGGGAGAAACACCTGATTCTCTCACCTGATCGCGTACATGAGTTTTTAATAATCTGAGAACACCGAGCACAAAAGAGACACGTTTTTATACAGTGCATGTTCATTCCAGCACTAACTGTGTGTGTGTGTGTGTGTGTGTGTGTGTGTGTGTGGGGCAGCGAGCAGAGGCGCAGCTCCTTCAGCACCGCGGGGAAACGAGGAGTCGAGCTGCTGGTTCGGGACGGAACAGACAGTGAACCGGACCGAGACATCGAGCTGGAGCTGTGTTCTCTAAACATGGAGGACTCGGAACCACAGGAGATCCAGTCTGAGGTAGAGCCCACAGAAGAGAGGTCTGAGACATTATGGTCATACCTTTACTGGTAATGTTCAGGTTTTGCGTCATTCAAACGGCATTTTATCAGCATGCACACGTTCACATTTACCATCAAAGTCCTGTCTCACAGGATGTATAATTTAACATAATACTAATCAATGGATTTTGTGCAATTTACGTTTCAGACATTTGAGTTACTGTGTCCATTATCTGACCCAAATTTCTGAATCGCTCTAATTTCCAGACGTCAATCGTCCCAGGATTGTAACTGGTTTGTGTTCACATTGAACCCCTTCCCCTTTTAATTACTGTGAAATTCCTGTGTAACCCTGCGCTCACCCCGGTGACCTGACCAAGCAGCTGGGAGTCATTTATTTTCAATGAGAGCTGGCGATGTACAGCGAAAGGAGGCGGAAGCGACCATTGGTGACGCAAAGTGGGCGGGTTATTTAGTTGTTACTAGCGATGTTAATTACTTGAGCAGAGTTTAACTTCATGCAAATGAGAAGCGAAGTGATGTGGCGACTACCAATGAGGGAGAGGGACTGTGGTAAGGATAATTTTTTTCCCTCCCTCTGTGAAACATCATCTGTGTTTTTTGGTTCCACACTTTGGCTCAGGAGCTGTGAGTAGGAACCAGTCACTTTATTTGGGTACCTCGAACACTTTAGGCCTGTGGCAGAAATCATGAAGAGCAAAATATCCAGGGAAACCATGGCAACCGTTAGTAAACTAAAGTCAGGAGCGCCCACTAGTGACCAGCGTAGAGCGATTGCAGTGACGAGAGGTGAAAAATCGCTGCCGGTGTGAACGCAGGGTACGAGTGCATGTGTTGGAGGCTTCTTTTCTTTGCTGTGGTTGCTACGGTGATTTGAATGACTTCTTGAATGTCCAATCAGCTTGTGAAGTAGGAACTACTAGCCAGTTGTAGTCCAGGAGGCGGGACTTGTTGATGTACGGGTGGGCGACGACGCCACATCTTGACCGTTATGCCATTATCTTATAATGACCACCTGTCCTCTTCCTATTCGTGCTAAAAAACATCAACTTAATGCCGTATAGCAACAGTTGCTAAGCGATGATTTGAGGATCAAGGATATAGGGCTTGTGATTGGTCAGTTGTGCAGCATACGAGTCCATCACTCTGAAGCTTGCGCTATCTTCCTGAGAATTTGAACTATTGATTGCTGTAGTGAAAACCAATCAAAAATCAATGCACCTGATTTTCTT
Source organism: Olivaichthys viedmensis (assembly GCA_028565825.1). Lineage (NCBI taxonomy): Eukaryota > Metazoa > Chordata > Actinopteri > Siluriformes > Diplomystidae > Olivaichthys > Olivaichthys viedmensis. The sequence goes on from JAOUQW010009906.1 coordinate 2,540, forward strand.
TATTTTTTTTATAAGGTGTGTTTGGAATCCCGGTCTGGAAATCACCTCTCGAGTGTGTTCAGTGGTCCAGCAGGAAGCTCGTTGACGGACCAGTCGTTACCTGGGCACATGGTGGACACTCATTTGCTGAAGAAGATGGCGTTTAGGTGAGCTGTGCTGTTTTACTTTGATTCACTCATTAGGATTTTTTTCCTGGAGCACCTGCACAGTTTAGCTTCATTGAGCTAGCTTCACAGTTTAGCTTCATTACGCCCGCTAATAAATACGTTTTGATGATGAGCTGCATCAGGTGTACGACTCTACACTACAGCGCCGAGTGTCCCAAAGTGGAGCTGATTTTGTATTTTCCAGACAATAAGTCATTCTAAAGTAGAATCACTGTTATACAATGGTGCTGATTGGTCAAACACACTATTGTTCAGTAGTAGTGTAGTGACTGTCTGCTAAAGTCTCTCTTTAATAATCTCCTTTTTCTGCTGGATTTAAGAGGAAACATCTCAATTTTATCTACTATTTAATATTTCTGATTAATTTTTACTTATTTATACAGTCATGTTTACTTATTGATGATATTTAGCTCAATTTTACATTTCATACTCGTGATCCACGTAAAATCCGCCAAATGACTTCCTCTTCATTATATATGCTCACTACATAGGGTATAACGCAATGGCGAGGTAGAGTCTACATGGTGCACTACATGCCTGAGATGCAACCACAGAAAAAGCACATCTGACAAAGTTGGACTCAAGGTTTTCTGTTTTCCTTAAGACTAAAGTATTGGCGCCCTTGGCTTTGTTTGGGTCGCTCGCCGTGTCGCACACATTTTAACGTCAAATAGACTAGAATTTTAAATAGTTTTTTACTAATCGTGCCCATCACAAATCTCCGACCCGCAACCTCCAGAGAAACTCCTCCTACTTTCACTGGTGGTGTTATGTGATGGGAAATGGACACAGGAACCAAGGTACAGATAGTTCTAGGTTTGGATTAGTAACCATAACTGGAAAAAATGCATCTTGGAGCCTGGAGGAAAATAAGACGTCTGCACTAAATAACACGTATATAGTGTATTTTCCTAGTGTCTAACAGCTGAGCTCTTTTCGTTACAGGAAGTCTCTCTCCCCTGGAGGCCTGAACTCTGGCGGTCTCGGTGTGGGCAATCTGGTGATGAAGACGGGCTCGCTGAGACCTGGAGACGGGGCCGGACCGAGCCCAGGGCCCGAGATTATTCTGAACGGGAGCTAAGAGGAGCCACGGACGCTTCTCCGAGTCTGGACGTTGTCTGGGTCAAGCGGTCATACCACTGTAATCCTTAGATAGCAAGTTGAGCTGTCTGTATAAGAGAAAATCTGTTTTATTTTTCTAAAGCACTTACTACCCCAACTTAATTTCTAAAGACTTTCCAAAAATCACAGATGTTTGACACGTTAAGCCAGGGGTTTATGCAACAGTGCGTTTTGAGGTTTAAAAAAAACAACTATAGTTTTCCTCTCCACATTATTTTTTAAAAAGCTACCAGGCCCTTGAATTATTATTATTATTATTATTATTATTATTATTATTATTATTATTTTATTTTATTAGAATTTTTTTTTTCCTCCTCTATTTTTCTTCCCTTCTTTCTTCTATTTATTGCAGCTAATGCAACAGTGTTTACGTTTACAACCCCATCTCAGGTCACCTCGCTGTCAGTGTCGCCCAATCAGAGCCCACTTAGCCAATCGGAGGCCTCCGATTTATTCCTGGTAAATAAGAATTAGCTGCAGTAATTCATGGCAAGCTTAATCGTAATCTATTGCAGTTCCTGCCAGTAGGTTTCTAGATTTATACTAAAAGTTTACAGTGTGTGTGTGTGTGTGTGTGTGGAATAAGCCTGGTGCTCAGTAAATACTGTACATTGCGTATGTCATAGTGCAGTATTAACCACTGAATTAACATGCATGATGCGTACAGAGTGCTTATTTTTTCATTTGTCAAACCGTATCAAGTTTTGTAATGAACCCGTTTATTGCAAAAATGTGCCTATGAATTGGTTCATAGGGCGACCTTTTTCTTTCTTTTTCTGTAGTTTATTTTTTTTAAATGGCTATCGAATATTGTGTTAATGATTACAGCAGCATTAACGTGAGTGCGGTGATTGTTGTGTCCTTAAATCGCTTAAAGGAACGGTTTGAGGAAATTTACAAGTTTACTAATTTTCCCCACTCACTCCAAATGAGTATAATTATAGAATATAGTACAAAAGTTAAATATAGTAATTAAAGTCTCACCCAAAATCTTTTTTTCCGTAAATACGTGCACTGATTCTTCAAAAACGTGCTTCGAACGACATCGTAATAATCTCCGTAATCTCATTTTGAAATAAACCGTTTTGTGAAATGGCAGTTATGGTCTGTATTTACAATGTAAAGTTTATAGCGGAATTATTTTATCATCTGCATCACTTCCAGCTTTCCGGTTCAATTCTGACGCCAAACTTTGAGAGACGTAGAACGTCGCCGCTGTAGCCATTTTATTATGAGGTTGCGTTGTGAATTAATAAACGTCCCACAACAAACCCGACGCTCACACTAGGCATATTTCGTCACAGTAGTAAACTTTACTTGATCGTATACAGTAGGGCTGGCTTGAATAATTAGAATATGCCAGCATTCGTTTGTTAGGTTGGTATTCATTTCTCTATTTAGTATTTGGAAATGCAACCTAAACTACAATAAATTATCAGCAAAGGCCTTAAGATAGAACAGTTACTGTTAATACATGGAGAATATTCAAAATAAATACATTTCATAATGCTGTTAATTTTACACCGGTGGCGCTGGGCGTGGAGCATCATTTCTGTGCTTTCTTGTATTGATCTAGTAAATATAACGTGCAAATATCTGTACTGATGCGTTACCACTGTATATGATCACATAAAGTTAATTAATCCAATAAGAGTTTCATTTCTACGTTCTGTGGCAGTTAGAACTTTCACACAGTGTGAATTTTAACCAAGGCCAGAGCGCTGCTAAAGCCTGAAAAATACCTCATGTGCTGTTTTAGATTATGGGCATAAACACTGCACAATATAGCAGCAATATTGTATTCTGGATTGTTTCTAGCTAGAAACCATACGGAAAAAATTTGCGGTAAGAGTGGCTTGTATATTTTGCTGTTGGATGCAGTATCAATAATAATATTAATAATAATACATTGTTGCCGTCTACTGAACATATTTTGAACTGCAGTAATGAACGTACTTAATTATGGTTAATTATAAAACGTAAGTGTTATTGTCTTTAAGGGTGGTTTTGAGAACGCCCTTTATTCGAAGCCTGTAAAATGCTGTTCAGGTTAGCCCTAGTATACAGTTATAACACATGTTTATAATAATCTGACGGTCCAATACAGACAATTTGCATGATATATTTACTTCCTCATAGTGAGGGAGCACAGAAATGAAGCTCCCCGCAGCGATGAATGAATGATGTCACGGCGAGTGCGAATTGAAAAGCCTGAACTGCACAATAAATAAAGATCACGGCTGCGTTTCTGGGAGGATTCATTTTCGTTGTTTGGTTCTGGCCTTTGGTTGGTGTTAAATGTTTTTGAAGGAGTTTTACTCCACACTCCATGCTGAAGCAAAGTACAAAGTAAACCTATAGAAAACTATGAAAACAAAACAAGTAATAAAAAAAAAACCCTTGATGTCACGGTGCGTCACTCTCATCTAAGGCCAACATCCGGAACATTACTTTTGTTTAAAGTCAGAAATTATCAAAATAAGAGATAAAACAGGTTTATGATCATGTTTTTATTACAATTTTCATAAAATTCGCTGGAGTTGCTCTTTGAGGTCTGCGGTGCTGTGCGTCAAGCAAATCGACTTCCATTAATTGTTAGTTAAAGAAGCAAACATCGGACACAAACACATTGTGGCTGATCGACTGCATTTGGGGTGTGTGGCGAACTGATCCTTTAAGCTCTTCACAAAGTCTTGGTTTTAATCAAACTGCTGATTTAGCCAGTGTAACTTTTTACCTGTTATTATTTTCATGAGGAGCTTTTAAAAGTGTTTAAGATATTAGCAACACGTGGAACTCGCAGCACTTCTCCTAAGCCCTGACGCTTCTCGTCCAAGCGCTTCGGCAAACCGTGGCTCACGTCACGCCGGCCTTTTTAATTTTATTCAGTTTTGTATCCGTCTCAGTGCTTTAGTTTCTTGTCCTCTTTTGTTTATAATGTTGTTGTTTTTTTGTTTTTTTTTCTGTGTTCGAACGCGACATTGTTGCTAACTTCTGTGAAGTTTTGTCAGAGTATTTTTGTATCAGGAATCCCTTTTCTTTCTATTTTGGTCGTTGGAATGAAACGTAACCATCAGCTCCATTTCTATATTCCTGCAGGTTTCCAGCCCGCCGGTGTAAAACGGTTTGTATTAGTCGGGGGTTAAAACGAGCTTGATGGTGCGATGAGTGATGACCAGGACTCCTGAAAAGGGTCTGTGTTCTTTTACTGCAGTCTTGTGCACTGAATCTTTCTTTTTCTTTCTTTTTTTCTTTTTCTTTCTTGTTTTGTTGTCCTTTATTCGGAGGACGGCAAGTTTAGAGGGAAAAAATGTTAATGATTGTGTGTTACAGCGCTTTAAGAGAAATCTCTCCTATTTATAATAGGGTCTATTTTTAGATGTAATGTGGATGCAGGAATGTGGTAGGGCTTTTTGCCTTAAAAAAATAAAATAAAAAAAATAAAGGCACCTTTTCATGCTTTACTGGTACATTTTACGCCGGTTTCAACTGGTCACTGGTGTCCTACTGTTGAATTTTAATGCGTGTGTGTGTGTGTGTGCGCGCGCATGTTTAAACCTGGTTTTCTGCCAAAATTCTTGGTGAAAATAACAGATATATACATATTAGAGCCCTAGATAGCCTGCAAAGTGTGCACTCTTTAACTTGCATTGAATTTCATTAACTTTTAAAACTGTTTTATTGTATTTTATTTATTTATTTATTTTAAGATGCATGTAAAACTTGGAAGTATTTTTGCTTTTCTGCAGAGAGCATCTGGTTTTCTTAATATAAAGCATTATTTATTTATTTTGGTTCGAAATGTTTACCATCCATAATATATTGTCACCTGTAGCTTCTAATACGATCATAAATTCGAAAAAAAGACAACATTTTAATATATTTAAAATGGCTCATTTGTAATGGAAAAGTGACATTGAAAATAATGCCCTCATAACTTTCAAAAGACATTCAATCAAATTATACACGGATACTTACTTGTATCAGCATCAGATTTTGATTGTTAACGTTTTAAACACCAGTATGGCAGCCAGGATCAGTTGTCTAGCTCTCTAATATGTATAACTAAAATGTGACGCTTTTAAAAAGAGAAATTTAAATAAATTATTTTATTTTTTTTAAATGAATTTTGAACGTAGTCCGGGCGAAGGTGTGTGGTCTCTGGTCCTGCTGTAGCTCACGCTGGTTGTTTTTGGGATTTAAAGTGAAAAGAGGACACAAAAGCTGTCCTTCATCTTAACAAAAGTAAAGCGTATAAACGGCCTCGCTGATCAGATGCACGGCCTCATTAAAGTAGCTTTACTTTTACAAACTGGATTTCAGATTTGATTACAGCTTTTGATGCTCGGCTTCCTCTGATATCAGGGAATGTTGGAATTTACCGCTCAATTTTTTAATGCCTAGACTTTCAGCTCAGCTTAAAGCATTTTTTATCCGGTTTATCCTCTTGCGGTAATTCCCAAAGGGGTGTGTGTGTGTGTGTGTGTGTGTGTGTGAGACACAAGCTCCGCTCCGAGTCCTTCCTGCATGATGCTTTTATACAAGCACAGGATGTGTGTGTGTAGAGGGTGTGTGTGTGTAGAGGTTGTGTGTGTGATCAGCTCGGCTCATGCCTGCATGATGCTTTTATATGAGCACAGTGTGTGAGTGTGTAGTTATGATCTGCTGCCCCCTGCTGTTCATGTTTTACTCGACATGTCTGTCACTTGACGCACTTTCGCTGGAAATGCCACAATTCTGAAGAAGTCCAGAGAGAATGTCTGGTATTTAAAAAAAAAAAAATTTTTTTTTTTTTTTTTTTAATGAATGTTTGTCTTGTTCTCTCAAGTTCATAAAGGCACCTAGGCAGCCTTATTACGTGTTCTGGAAATGCCCAAGTTGGCTTGCAGTTGCAGATGATTGCTAAATAGATAAACCTGGAGCCATATTCACAAAAATCTTACGGATAAAAGTAGCTTTAAAAAAAAAAAATTGGGGTGTTTATATCCTAGTTTTAAGTCTAAGAGTAATTCACAAAACATTTAGTCATTTAAAAGCAGGTCCTAAACCGGCAAAAACTTGGAGGTAGTTGGACTCCGATGTCACTCGAACCGAATTAACTGCTGATTTAATGGCACAATAGAGTTAATATGTTTGAAATATTTTTTCCTGAGCTTTTTAAGAAGAGGATCGTCTCGATTGTGAGGGTGTTGCAGAATCGTATCTTAATCAAGAGGAAGTTCATTTAATTTACATTTAACTGGAGTTTTGATTCCCACCGCTCTTTTTATTTTTTTGGCTTTGTAGTTTGTCAACATGTAAACTTTTAATCTATGGTGCTAATTAATCAATCAATCAATTAATGTATTAATTAATTCCCTTGATTAGTAGGTCACTAACTCCAATCACTGCAACACCCACACAATCAGGACGAGACCCTTTTAAGGGCTAATATATATTATATTATAAAATATTTTAATAATAAAATGGTCCTCTGAAGTTTTGGCAGGTTTAGGAGCTGCTTTTAGCGCTAACTTGTGAATTGCTCTTGGACAAAAAAAAAAAAGGTGAAGCCTTAAAATTAGGATAAATAAATCTGCCAGTTAGGAGCTACTTTTTTAAACTTCAACCTTTTTGTAAATACGGCCCCAGATATCTACCGATACGTGCTGTTTTATCAGTTCCATATTATCAGGTTATTATTTATAAACTTTTCTTTTCTTTCTTTTTTTTTTTTTTTTTTTTAGCCAACTTGCTTCTTCAGCTCGTCATCTAGTTGCACGTTCTCTCTGGACATGTGTACAATTCTTTATTTTTGAATTTGTACCCTTCGTTTTGGCTGGGTATGACAGGCGGCTGACGTTGAATACTTTTACGTCTGTATTAGACATTTTCTTTGCAAATCTATTGTTCGATTTAACTGTATATGAAATTTTAAAAAAGATGGTACACATCCGTCAGTTTACACAGCCACCGCCATCGTTAGATGGACTTTTACTGCACCTTTTTACGATATTTAAATACAGAGAGGTTCTAAAGGTTAAATATCTTTTGGTGATATTGTTATGAACTGTATTTTAATGCACAGAACAGGTTGCTGTTTGCTTTATGTTCACGCAGAACAGGCTTCAGGTTTGATATTTTAACGTAATGGACGTCTTTCTGCTACAGAGGGGATTTTTTTTCCCCCAGTGTTTTTCTTTTATTTCTGTCTGATCTACTGTAAAGAGCAAGCTGATGACGGGAGGTGGATTTAAAGGTTATTAAAGGTCATGCCCTGTAATTGCATGCTGAGGTAATAAAACAGATTTGTCATCAAACGCCTCGTCAGGCCTCGTGTGTTTTATGTTTTATTACCGCTCGCCAATAAAAAGTCACACCATTTCAACAATCCTGAAAATTTAAACTGGACTTGTACACAAAGAACATTGTCAGTTACTGGCATAAAAAGCATGTCTCTGGGTAAAATTCTTCATATTCAAGTATAATGGAGCAAAAGTTTGTAACCTCCCCCCCGGGTTTCTGGGTGAAAAACATTTAAAATATACCTCCATTTTCCAATTTATCTACAATAAAATAGAATTCCAAGTAGTTAGAAATGAAATGTGGGTGAGTCCTGCAACAATACAGCAATCCAAAATCAACAGAAAAATAGAGAACAGATGTGTCAAAAATATTACACCTGAGAGGATCCAAAAAGTTGGAGGCAGTTTATAAAGATATAAAGTCGGCATACAAGTTATTAGAGACGCTAATATTTATATCACATTCAGAAAGGGGGATGCAAACTTTTGCACTGAATTAATTTTAAAAAACCATGTTTGTTTTGTAATCGAGCTACGAGGCTAATGTTGCTATCCGTTAAAGAAGGATTATAGCTACCAGTTTAGCATCATGCAAACTGCACGCACGCTTTTCAGCGCTAACACAATGGAGTGTTTGATGCAGCGTGCCATAGTGTCAACTTTTAAAAACGACAAAGACTCAAGAAATTGTTAACCAATAAAAGATGTTTGCCAATAAAATTTGATTACGCCATGCTGCGGGGCAGTGGTGGCTCAGTGGTTAGGGCACTGGGCTACTAATCAGAAGGTCATGGGTTCAAACCTCAGCTCTGCCAAGCGGCCACTGTTGGGCCCTTGAGCAAGGCCCTTAACCCTCCCTGCTCCAGGGGCGCTGTATCATGTCTGACCCTGCGCTCTGACCCCAGCTTACCGATATGCGAAGAATGAATTTCACTGTACTATACTTGTATATGTATATGTGACAATAAAGGAGCATTCTATTCTATTCTATTCTATTGGGCTTAATTAGTAGACTGGATAGCTGGCTGACAATGTAACTGGTTCAAAAGGGATTGTTACTTTTGTTTTCTTGTGAAATTGGGTTTGGGGCCTTTTTCCAGAGCAATTTAATTACTTTTATACCCCGTTTCCACCTGGTCTTGTATCTGGATCGGATCCTGATCAGATTTTAACCGCATGCGTTTACACTTGTAGTCAGACTGATATCTGATTGGTGTATTACTCCTTAATATGCAAATCAGCTCATTATACATTCAAACACCAACTTCCTGGTTTTCAGGTGTTTTATGAATAAGACGGGACGCTGCATCAATAATCGTGATTGTTTTTAATCTGGTGAAGGTTTTTACAGGCATTTACACTTGTAGAACATGATGATAAAATGCGTCTCAGATCCTCCTGAAGTGCTTTTGAGCGATGATCTGATTTAAATCAGTTTCTAATGTCAAGTGCATTTACACCTTCATGTTTGTGGATAATCTCCATAATATAATCGTCATACTCAACACACAGGAAACCAGCAAGTGGAGACGGAGGCTTTAGCAAGTAAAATAAAAAGTTTATCCTCAAGTGTTCTGTGGCAACACAAGGTTATTTTTTTTTTTTTACTATTTTTAAATAGTCAAATGATTGCAGAAATGCCTTGTCCTGTATGTGATAACTGAAATTGTCTTTTTTTCCTGAGGAAAAAAATAATTACAGCTACAGTTAAATGGTCAATTTTAACTGACATCCCAGCAGAAAGCACATCGACAAGTCTGTTAGAGACACTGAACAACTCCACAAAGCCCATTGAAGAGACGCCCCTGTGGGAGGATTTACACCATGCTAAACTGGAGGCTATACGCTTCCATTACTTGTTAGCTACATTAGCCTTGTAACTTATATAGGCTGTACTTTTCTATTCCTGCTTATTGCGATTTACCTGGTCATGGATTTAAAACTCATTTATGACCCTTTAATGTTTGAATGGTTTAAAAAATGCTGAGATTCATCCAAAACACACAGAGACTCTCATCTGGAGCGTCTGAGATTGGTGACGATCATTACAGCGCTCAATAACACATTTAGGGGTTGGTTAAAGGGGTGCCTTTACATATATTCTGGAATATAAATAAAACATAGGCCAATATTGTGGTAATGATTAATAAATGATATATTGTGCAGCCCTAACGTTCAGCTTTTAAAATGTAAGAATGCAGTAATTTATGATTACCAATAGGATGTATTAGTAACTGTGTGGAACATGAGAAACGTTCTCATGAAAAATTCATACAAATTTATGAAAAGGTGTGTGTGTGTGTGT
>JAOUQW010009959.1:0-12415 GCA_028565825.1 Olivaichthys viedmensis
AGGCTGTAACCGCCCTGCGCAAACTGACCCCACTCTGACCTCTACACACACACACACACACACACACACACACACACGCGCGCACATCACCCAAAGCTAACAGCCGGTGCGGCCCGGCTCCAGACCGCACTGTTAGAATAACACAAGGCCTTGCGGTCTCCACTTTGCGAGCGAGGGGACAGCAGGCCGTCTCACTGTCTCACTCCTTCTGTCTGTCTGAGGCTCAGCCTCGCGGAGTGAGATTAAAACTGATGATCCTTTCATATGAAGCCGTCAGTGTGAGGATATACAGTCCAACAGACACACAGCACCAGTCAGAAGTTTGGACACACTTAACTGTACGTTCTTTCATGATCTTAAAACCATTATTTTTTTCCCTTCCTTTTGAAATGCCTCGACCGAGTGGCTTACATTTCAAACTTTTCGGTCAAAGCTTGATTGATGTGTTATTTCATAGTTTTGAGGTTTTCACTATTATTCCAAAATGTGGAAAACAGTACAAAATAAATGACAACTGTTCAGGTTGTGTCCAAACGTTTAATGGGCACTGGATACACACCGTAGGTGCAGCACTGTAAATCTCTGCGGGGGGGGGGAAAGCAATTAAGTAATCAGACTCATACAAATTTATAATACATTTATTAACTAAGTCAGTTTTTTTTAGACCTCTATTATTAATCGAGAATAACAATAACACTAACAATGGCTTACGTAACAGTCTGAACTTGTGCATGAGCAGAGCGGAGCAGCAGGGTTAAACTAAATGAAATGACATTTATTAAACAGCAGTGAAATCACAAAACAGGGTCAATAAGTAACGACAGGACAAACTACAGAATCTACTAAATAACTAGTCGGGGAAAGAAAGAAAAAAAACGATAATACCCTCAAATTAAAGCTGATATTCTGCACTTTAATGTGATTGTTTCATTTCATATTCAAAATATGTCCACGTAAGGACTGTGCTGTACTCTCTCACTCTCTCTCTCTGTCTCTATTTCTCTGTCTGTCTCTCTGTCTGTTTCTGTCTCTGTCTTTCTCTCTCTGTCTGTTTCTGTCTCTCTCTTTCTCTGTCTCTCTGTCTGTCTCTATTTCTCTGTCTGTCTCTCTGTCTGTTTCTGTCTCTGTCTCTCTCTCTCTCTGTCTGTTTCTGTCTCTGTCTCTCTCTCTGTCTGTTTCTGTCTCTCTCTTTCTCTCTCTCTGTCTGTCTCTCTCTGTCTCTCTCTCTGTCTCTCTCTCGCGCTCTCTCTCTCTCTGTCTCTCTCTCGCTCTCTCTCTCTCTGTCTCTCTCTCTGTCTCTCTCTCTCTCTCTCTGTCAATTCAATTCAATTCAGTAAGCTTTATTGGCATGACCATATACAGTGACAGTATTGCGAAAGCATCACAGGAAAGACAAGAACTGTTATTAACATATCTCTGTCTGTCTGTCTGTCTGTCTGTCTCTCTCTCTCTCTCTCTCTCTATCTATCCCCAGATCTAACGTTCAATATAGTTATTAGAGTTTTCGTCAGAATCCATTTTAATAACAACATGCCATTTCACAAATAAAAAAAGGATTATGTATTATTATATATAACATAATAACAGAATTTAGCGTAACTGCAGCCTGCCAGGCAATCGTCGAATTACTAGTCGGCGCATGAGACACATAAATAAATCACTCTGCATTAATCAACACTGAGTAAACCTCACAAAGCGCACAGGGACGCTAAGCAAATATGACCTCTATATACACAGTATGGGCCACAAATAGCTAACTTTTACGCTTTATCTCATGACACAGTCACTTAAATGTTGCGTTTACATACCAATTTGCGACTCGTCAGCGTTTCTCAAAGTTCAAACTGACATATTTTAGTGCTTTATTATGGCTGGTGCACTCCCTCGGCCAGTGAGGCTCCACCATATGAACTCTAAATAAATTTTTTTTTTAAAACAGCTTATACGCAGTCTTTCCAGAACGGATGCTATGTTGTAGTGTTTGGGGATTTTTTTGAAATCGCTAACTAGGTATTACTTAATGCGTATAAAAGCAGGTTTTATTATTACAGAGTTAAAAGAATAGTTCAGAATTGTTCAGTGATGTCACACAGACTTTGCTGACGTGGTTTGGGACACAGTGTGACACACTGTCATCTCTAAAACACGAATAAAAATGAACGCTAAAACTTATAGGGGCGTCCATCTTGAACAACCGGAATATATATATATATATATATTTTTTTTTTTCTTCGTACCCGACGGCCGTTTATTTAATCATGAGATTACGATAGTGTAACAATGTCATGTAAAGCAGGTATATGAAGGTTTTGGTATGTGCTTAGAGAAAAGTGAATAATCAGGTTAATTCCTTTAAGTCCTGGTTTTAGAGTGAATGGGTTTATGTGAGTTAGACTTAAATGCATAGTGTGTGTGTGTGTGTGTGTGTGTGTGTGTGTTAGCAGCACTTGGCACTGGGCCAGAGTTGGTTAAACCCCAGTAGATAACGATCTTTCATAAATACACACACTTACACGGTTTCAAACACTTCCTAAATAATACCTTCACTGTGAGACAGGAGAGCAAACGCTCACCCCTACACACACACACATATTCATATACACAGGGGGAAGGGACACCCGGCCGTCTCACTGATCCCATCAAACCAAATGAAAAACACTCGCACCGCTTTTATTTGATTTTCCCTCGCCAGCCACAAGCGTGTCTTTTTACGTTTAGCTGTTATTTTTTTCTCTTTTCTCCATCCATAAGCGAGTGAAATTGGCTGTTTCCTCCAGTCTGCCTCTCTTTTTTCCCCTCAGATGTGACGGGTCTTTTAAGCCCCGAAGGGCTTTAGCTCTGAAAGCTCCCTCAACACGAACAGCCTCCATCCGCCGCAATTTAGTCACATTATTCTTTCATGCGCTCGTGTGAAGCAGAAACCGCCCCTTAATCCGGATTCATTTTGATTCTTTCTCTCCGCTTATTGGTTCTTTAAAAAAAAAAAACATTTCACGTCGTTTGAAACCATTTATGGTGGTTAGGACGGTTTCTAAACTTCATGCCTAGTTTAGAAAAAATGCCACGCCATTAATTAAACGTCGTCCTTAATATGAGCGGGGAGGAAAAGCTGTTAGGAGTGACGGGCTTAACTCTGTCCGCAGTGCCGTTTTTTAGAACAGTAACCAGAAAGCCTTTGGGCGAGCAGCGGTTTTAGGGGAATTAGCGAGAATAACGTTATAATGTGGTTAGCATTTGTCACATTTTTAGGAAATCGATGGCATGAGAAACAGCAGTTCCATACTGGCGTGTGAAGAACGTAGACAAGACTGCGAACGTTTAGGAACACAGAACATATGAAATTAGAGAGACACTTTTCAAACATTTCTGAGTAGGCACTCAAAGGTTTATGATTATGCACAAAGAGATACGTTTTCTTTTCCTTTCCAGAAATCCTGTCAGGTTAGCTCGTGTTGGGTAGCTGGCCAGCGTTAGCAATTAATAATATGAGCATTTGTGAATATGACTTTAAAATCCTTTCAGAAGTCCATTAGCAGTGAAAATTCTGAAAATGTGTGAATAGCAACTTAAAAATCCTTTCAGAAATCTGTCAGGTTAGCACATGTTAGCTAGCTGCCTAGTGCTAGCAATGAAAATTCTCAAAATGTATCAAAAGCAACTTTAAAATCCTTTCAGAAACCTGTCAGGCTAGCACACGTTAGCTACCTGGGTAGCAATAGCAGTGAAAATGATAAAAAAATTTAGGAATACCAACTTTAAAATCCGTTCATAAATCCTGTGAGGTTAGCACGTTAGCTAGCTGATTCGTGCTAGTTATGAACATTCTGAAAATGTATCAATAGTAATTTAAAAATCCTCTCAGAAATCATGTCAGGTTAGCATGTTAGCTATCTGGCTAACAAAACCTGTAGCTCTGTCTGAAATCGTACCCTTACTCACTTTTCCACTATTTACTATATTTAATGTTCTGTATAGAGCACTACATAGGGCAGCTATAAGGGAGACACCAGGCTGAATCCGGACAACACTTATTTGAGAGTGCGGCAGAACCGCATCATGGTGACCCGCCACTGCATAAACCGTGCGCTACCGTCACAAGACATATCGAAGTAAGACAGTTTAGCAAGGTTTTCAAATACAAACTGAAACCCTGAAGATACAGAAGTCGTTTCCTTATATTTCCTTATATGGACTCAGAGCCGCGCTCATTTCCTTCTTTCCTTATATGGACTCAGTGACACGCCCACAGTCCTGATTGGTAATGTAAGCTTTATGGCTATGAGGCATTTCCCACAAAGTGTGTTTAGGTAGAGGATGAAAAGGACAGCTGGATTCACCGCCATCACTTCTTTCCCTCCATCTCTTTCTTTCTCTTTATCTCTCTTTCTCCTTTCACTGTCTCGTTTCCACTCCGCAGCCTCTGGAAAGATTTTTATCTGCTTTATAAACATGACTGACTGCATGGAATGATTTTATGTGCGTGCGCTAAAATGGCTAATAAGTTTGCCTGTGCATTTTTCTGTTTGCGTGTGTGTTTATGCATGTGTGTGTGTGTGTGTGTGTGAGCTGGACAGATGCACAGACTGCTGGTCTGACTGATGGCTCCAAGTGTGTGTGATTTATTGTCTGGCTTGGCTGATGCTTTCTAACTGGTTCCTTTAGACTTTTTGTTGGCAGTGGGGTTTTTTTTTAAGTGGTTTTGGGTCGGTGTGTGTGTGTGTGTGTGTGTGTGTGTGTGCACGCGTAAGTGCGAGGTTTTCTCAATTGAGAGCATCTGCTAGTGAAAGTGTTCCTGCCTCGCTGCCTTCTCTCCTGCTGTTTTGTTGTTATGTTGTTGTGTTAATGATCAGGATAAAGACTCTGTTGTATCTCCGGGCTCTCGAATTCCATCCATGACCACCATTAAATCACTTAGCATAAGAAGAACCATAAAATAATGCTAACCACGACCTGGCATAAGAAAGATCATAAAATTGTGCGAACCGTTTTCAATGACTACAGTTTGACATCATAACCACTTTTCATGCGCTCTAACTGAATTGCCTTTTTGGTGTGTTCTTTGCCAAACCCCTAGTTTTCGTATGTTGTCTCCTTCTTTGCATGATCGAATGACCAATTAGGACTTAAATATATATGCGTTACACTTTAAAATTACATCAGGATATAATTTAGCAGGTTAAGCATCAGCCTTACAATGAGAAGGATCCCACAATCGTGCTAACGTTGACTTTGACCCGAGTAGAACCGTCAAGTTGCAGTAACCGTGGCTTAACATGCGACGCACCATGAAGTCGTGCTAAACATGACATAGTATGAGTATAACTCAGCCCGATGCTAACTTCAACAAATGTTAAAACCACTTTAAAATATAGTTAGACATCATAAGTTACACATCCCGAGGTGCTCTTCTAATGACTAATGACTACTTTTGAAAAGCTTTGCACTTTAAAATCAGATGATAATAATCGGTTTTAGGGTTAGCCTTCGATATAGTGGTGCTAACTCTGACTCAGATGAGATGATTCACTGGGAATGAAATCTTATCGTGAGGGATATCGATGTCTTAAATGAGAGCAGAGGTTGTTTTTTTTTTGCCGGATCGGTTTTGTGCTGGTTAAGTGTGAAGCCCCTTTCACCTGCAGCGTCGGATCCAGAGCCACGTGTTTGGTGTGTTATATAATCCAGATGGTGTAATCGGTGCCAGAGCAGGCCTCGTTCCCATCACCCCCCTGAGGCCACACTCTCACACACACCATCCGACTGATTCACACTGCAGCAGGTGTGTGTTTGTGTGTGTGTGTTAGCCATGAAGGAGGAGTGATACTCTCAGTCTATGGGATAATCGCTGAGATTGCACACACGCAATCCATAAAGAGACAAAGGGTCAGAGATTCACCTTCACACACACACACACACACACACAGATGTTAAATCAATGAATGGATGCGCAGTGTTTATGCTGTATATTACACGAGACAAACAGACTATGCATTATGTTACTATGATAGAGAGCAGACTAAGCCGTGATCAAATCCATGTTTCTCTTTTTGCTTTCTTGATGGAAGCGTTGCACTCGGTGACCTCTTTTGCTCCCGTTATAACAAGCTTGTTGAACTTCAAGTCCTCCTCGAAATGTTCCTGTTTAAAATTCTTATTAAAAGTGGAACAATAAATATTCAGCAAGAATGTTTCCAACATGACACGTTGTGTGCTTAGTTTAAATTCTCTAATGCACATGAAATAAAATAAAACTCATTTAAAAAAATAAAAATAAATCATATTTATATTACAAAGATGTTATTTTGAGTGAAATAAAAAATGTGAGAAAATGATTGTAAATTTGGAAACGAAAACATTGCAGTCCCTCTCACATAACCTCTTTTTGCATTCACACACTTGCTACCAGGAGGATCCGCGCGTGAATGGTTTGGTCTATATTGCTAGTAAGTAAGAGGTTACGTTTGGTATTTTAAAGGGGCTACATTGTGAAAATTGGGCGATTTCTGTATTTTGGTGGTTTTCAGACTAAGGAGAAAATTTGAAATTTATACCTAGTGCGTTTTCTTCAATTCAGGTGTGAACTGAAGCGATGAGCTCCCTTTTTTTTTTTTTTTACACGTCAAGCACAATCACAGGCTTTTTCTACATCATCCAAGAGATACATTTGCATATTATTTACATACTCTATACATCGGCGATTGGCCGATGGTCGCAAGCAGGTGCAACTCAAGTGAAGTTGTAGTGACCAACGCTCGTGAGTGAACTCAAAACTGATTCAACATGACGAGTGAAAAGAGCCTCAAAAAAATGCTGCAAGGTAGCAAATCAATTCTTCATTTGTTCTCGAAACACAAAACCTGAACACGGGCTGGTTACGATTGCAAGCAATTAATTGAGCTCGTGGGTTCATGACGTTAAATAATCACTCAGCTTTTTTCTGCTCAGGAACAGCAACACGTTACAAAACACTTGTCACGGCTACCTCTGTCTCCGGGAACTCCAACTCCCAGAATCCTCAGCCAACAGCCACGCCCACTTCTCGGCTGCTTGTAATGATGTTTAGAACGCGTCTCCCTTCGTTGAGGCTATTGGCATCACCTTGCTGATTCTCGAGTTCTCACCATCCTCCCAGTTGAAGATTTTTGCTCCTTTTTAGGATTATGCAAGTCCAGTCGAGGCGCAGCAGCCGTATTCCTGAACTGACAGCTGATGAATATTAATGGTCTGCTTATGAATATTAATAACTAGCGGGTGGCCTCAACGAGTAACAATAATGTTTCACAGACACTCGCTAAGAGCTGACCTGGGTCACTGAGTAGTAAACAGAACGTTTACATCATCCTCATGCTTACACAAATAGGCCAAGGTCTAAGCTAGAACCCTGTCAGAGAGTAAGTACAGCAAAGAAAAGGGTACAAGATGTCCGAGTTTTTTGTAGATTTAGTGCGTGCTTAAATCTTTAGCAAAAAGGTGGGACTTTTCACTCTTCGTTTGAATACATCCAGCGACTGAGCGAGTTGCAGTTGTCCCAACGCTGCAGACGCGTCTAACCTGACCTGTCTGTGATTGCTTGCAGGTGTGTGATCTTTCGTTCAGTCTGAAGAAGATGCTAATCCGCCACAAGCTCACACACAACCCCAACCGGCCCATGGCTGAGTGCTCGCTCTGCCACAAGAAGTTCACCCGCAATGACTACCTCAAAGTGCACATGGAGAACGTCCACGGAGAGACGGAGGGCTAGATGGAGGTTACACGCCTCTGTATACGGACCATCACACACTCTCTCACACACACACACACATAGAAAACATGATGAGTTGAAAGGTTAGGAATTCAGTTAACTCAGACTCACATGCACAGGCGCACACAATAATGTAGAACCGCAGTATTTCAGTATTAAATGGTGCTTGTTTGAGTGCAGCCATATTAATGCATATCACAGTTTGGATTTCATTTACAAATTTTACAATTTTCCCCCGGACCCTATTGCATCTTTGAGGCTAATGCTGCATAACAAGTAAGGAAAGCTTTCTAGCTACCAGTTTAGCATTGTGCAAACTGCATGGATTATAAGGTTCTATCTGACAATTCTGGGATTTTAAGATGTTGAGCCATAAAGTTTTGATCCTAAATACTTTTAAGTAATATTTTGGTGTCAAACCTCTCACATATATGCAGTGCCATGTAAATAACATATTTACATATTCAAAACATTAACAAATTTTCGCAAGTCAGATAGAACCTTATAATTCCATGGTCTCGATGTACAAACTCATCACACTCGAGTCAAACCGTGTCGAGTTGTTTGATCCCAAACAGAATTGCGTAATGTGGTTTCTGACACTGTTTCTGACCGTTTGTTATCTACAAACATGGACATGGAGCTAAAAACAGTCGGCGCTCCATCTTGAAGCTGGAATCAAAGTTTGAAGGCAGAATTGTACGTTAAAGTGATTTGCATGATAATATAGTTTCAATTTGATTCGCATACCTTTTGAAAACGGACTAATTCTATTTTATGAAGCTGATTTAGACGTGCAGTGTGCCGGTAGCCATTAGCTTTCCATACTTGCTAGCAGCATTAGCCTTGCGGTGCAAAAGCAAACGAAGAAGCAAACTTCAGACACCAAACATGTCTCGGCTGATGACTACATTTAAGGAAAGCGGAAATTCGTTTATTAAAAAAAAAAATTTGGGGGCCAAATTATCACTTTAAAGCGGGGCCGGAGCTGGTGCTGGTGCTAGAGCTGGTGCTGGTGCTGGTGCTAGAGCTGGTGCTGGTGCTGGTGCTGGAGCTGGAGCTGCTTTAGGCAACCGGCAAAACTTCTTTCCAAGAAGCACTTTTCTAAGTTCCAGGTTCCACCAGTTTGAGAGCCGAACTATTACAAAAACCTTTTCTAAAAGTTCAAAAGTTTCCTAATGACCTTCGTAAAAATAGCACCAACCATGAAGGAGTTTTCAAGTTTTACCTCTGGCTTTGAGAACATATTCTACCATGCAAAGTCAAACAGCCGTAGATAGCGATTATTTTATTTTTTTGCCAGTAAAACGACTGTTTATTTCTCAGACCAGTGATTCAACGATTGTGATATTGATTTTACTCATTTTCTCAACAATATTTCTCAATCTTCAAAGCATTATTCACATTTTTAACGGCAATTGTGTAAATAACTTGAGTTAATTGAGTTTGCTGGCCAAAAACCAACTCTTCTGCGGTCGAACAGTGCGACCCGGTTCCAGATTAGGCATCGGTCCGGGTCCGGCTTCGGCCCCGGCCCCGGCGCCATGTTGGTGGAAAAACACTGTGATATTTCACCACCGGAGAGGATTGTTCCATTGAGGTGTTAAACACAATATTGTCGCTCTGATACACATCGAGTGGTGCAGAAATAAGACTCGTTAATGAGAGGTATGCAATAAGACTTGTTCCAATGTTCTAAAGTACAGATACATTCCTTTACCAGAGTGTCAGTATTTTTGTATGTTATGCCTATTACTATTAAGAGAAGTTAAATTTATTAATTATTGTTGTGACCAAATAAGGTGCTGAATGCTAATTGTATGTCGCCAGTGTTTTCTGAGTTGTTGAAGTTGAAATGTTGAATGTTGATGCCGTGGTTCTATCGACCGTTACACGCCCATCTCTTTATATCGTTGTTCATTGTAATTCCATCTGTGTTAAAACTCATTAATCGATATAAATAATGTAACTAATGTGACTTGTTTTGTCTTTTCATCAGTCAGGTGTACAAATGTATAAAGTTCCTTATTATCCTGCAGTGTCGGGTTGGGAGGGCGTTAGGCTTCACGCAGGAAAGACAAACACTGCCGTTTAACAAATGAATCGGTAAAATTATATGAGGAAACTTGTTTTTTAGACAACACACCAATGCATCGATATCGCCAAATATGCGCTCACTCGCTCTGCCTCTTCTTCTCTTATACGTACTGGCTGTACGATAACTGTGTGTTGTAGCACATTAACCATCTCCACCGACCAATCATAATCAGTCATTTTATTAGGGTCCGTACAGGCATGTTTCTGATTTAACGGCTAACGCCTTCTGAACTAGCATGGAGGTGATATGGAGGTGTTGGCTGATGAGCACCTAAAGCTTTTCCAAACAACTGGCAACCTTAGTTTCTCTTCCTCCTTTACTCAGGCCTTGTTTACACCTGGTATTACCATGCGTCTCGAGTGATCGGATCACAAGTGAGCCTCATTACGATCCGATAACGCGAGCCTCATTTCGGGCTGATCGCTCGAGCCTCATTGCGATCCGATAACGCGAGCCTCATTGTGAGCCGATCGCTCGAGCCTCATTGCGATCCGATAACGCGAGCCTAATCTATATGAATAAGATGAAGTGTGTCCACTTGTTGTTGAGACCGAGTTTTGTCTCACTGCAGCATCCTCATCATCGGTCTATGGAGGTCCCTGATTCCCAAGGCGGCGATTTTGATTACAAAGCCTTGAGCCTGGGTAAACTGTTGATGTCAGACTAATCATATGTGCTTTTCAGCGTTGATTACAAGTGTTCACTCGACAGCGATTAACTAAAGCGCGACTCCGATGCTGGGAACTGCGGCTTACAGGCTAATTAAAGCCTTAGTACGACTTAAGTTGCTGCTGACTCGTCAAAGACAACAGCTCTCCGAGGAAAGACGCAGCACACACACGAAGGAGGCCTTCAGGTTTCATAGCCTTTGTGTAAATCCTTTCAGTTACAGATTAATCACACACACTCACACACACAGGATTTTCTGGGAGTGTAATGAATTGAAGATCAGCAAAATTGCATTCCTCAAACACACTCGGACTTCAGATCAGTTCTTTGCTTAGACTTAAATTTCTCCTTTTATCCTGTTAATCAAAGCCTGCTGAGAATATTCATTCGTATGCATTTATGTTTATTCATTTGGCAGAAGCGGAGCAGTCAAGGGTAAAAGGATTTGAACTCTCAACCTTCTGGTCTCCAGTCAGGCTTTTCGAATATTAACAATGAAGCCACTAAAATATGTGATTTTCTTCCTGACTGGCGCTTTAACCTCGATATCCAAAGATGTAAGTGTTACCGGCTAATGCTAACGTCCCTGCACAGGAAGGACACAACACAATTATAAAGATCTACAGTTCATTTATTTACACATTATATACTAAAATAAAACAAAACACAAAAGAGAAGGCACAGATCAGTGAAGAGCTCCTCATAGAGACGTCCCCAATTCTTTCATCTCCAGCTCAACAAACTAGACGGCACTTTCTCCACCCCAGGTTTTCAGACCTTTAAGTGTTTGTGACACAAACTTCCTGAAGAACAGTGCTGCAGATTGTATCCACAAGACCAACTTTGTTAGAAAAGCAATCACGTGATCTTGTCTTTTCTTTGCTCGCTTGCAATCTTTCAGGCAAACCCGAGCGTTAAACGCCAGTCTGGTGTG
Source organism: Olivaichthys viedmensis (assembly GCA_028565825.1). Lineage (NCBI taxonomy): Eukaryota > Metazoa > Chordata > Actinopteri > Siluriformes > Diplomystidae > Olivaichthys > Olivaichthys viedmensis. The sequence continues at coordinate 11,443 of JAOUQW010009959.1, forward strand.
ATGTGGTCAAGTTCCTAATTTCTCCTCAGCTTCTCAGGTTCTCCTGTTAAACTCTCGGCTTAAAGGTTTCTCACGACCCTCCTTTCCCTGTGGCGAAATTATGGGAAATCCGCGCTGGGACATGTGTCCACTATTCAGCCAGATGTGCGCCATCTTCCCACGCAGCTGTATTAATAGTTGAAGTGCCACTTGTACTATTGTAAACAGACTGGAGAGAGGCGGCGTCACACCCAAGCTGTCCTGCAATCCTTCACTGCCTGTCCACCGAACGCCATCTGTATGTGTTTACGGAGGAACACCACTCTCATTTATATGTGTAACTGTATGTACGTATGTGTGTGTGTGTTTGAGGCTATGTGCAGGTGTAAAGCTCTGAGCCACTTTTCTGTTTCTGGTTTCCCACAGTTGTGCCCACATGAACGCCCCAATTGTGTTGCTGGGTCAAAGTGGGCGGGGCTTAAGTTTCAATTGATCAACTAATCGCAAACTTGATCATATGACATCACCTATGGCCGTTCTTTTTGCTTCTTCAGCTCATAGGATGTACTGCTTAGCCTAAATTATTGGTTTTAATTACACAATATACTGTAAGTTGAACAACATTAGCTAAGCTAGCCAGGTAGCTAAACAGAGTATTTCGTTAACATTAGCAAGCTAACTAATAGTAGCTATTTGACGTTATGTAGCTAGCCAAGATAACATATTTTTGTATTGTGTAATTAAACCCAGTAGGCAGGTGCCTTAGCATGCTAGCTAATGTTAGGTAAACTATTGTGGTGCTGTCATATGATGAAGTTTGTAATTGACTGATCAAGTTTAACTTAAGTTCCTCCCTTTTTGATATGTGTCTTTTTCAGCTTTTTTTTTTTTTTTTTTTTTTTTTTTTTTTTTTTTTTTTTTTTTTTTTTTTTTTCTTCCTTTTTTTTTTTTTTTTTTTTTTTTTTTTTTTTTTTTTTTTTTTTTTTTTTTTTTT
>JAOUQW010009976.1:0-12414 GCA_028565825.1 Olivaichthys viedmensis
ACCCTCCCTGCTCCAGGGGCGCTGTATCATGGCTGACCCTGCGCTCTGACCCCAGCTTACCAACATGCTGAGATATGTGAAGAATCAATTTCACTGTACTGTACTTGTACATGTGACAATAAAAATAGCATTCTATTCTATTCTATTCTATTCTATGGTCGAGTAGTGAGAGAGGTTAGAACCACTACGCAAGAAGTCTTACAGGAGAGTGGTCTGGGTGATTAAGGGATAACATTACAAAGGTTAGGAAAGATTCGCCATTTAATGCCTAATGTGAGTGTATTCGCATGCCTGTAACAGATTTCCCGAGACTTACCCTAGCATTCCATCGAGCAGTAGCCTATCCCCTAGCGCTACCTCTTTCGTTGACCCCCCCGCCCATTTGAGTGAAATGGTACGTTCCAAGCCGGGCTAGGTAAAGCGCATAGTTATGCGTGGAGAGTACCAGACGAGCCCACTCTTATCACGCCTAATTGAGCATTTACCTTGGTTTTTATTTCATATATAGCATAATTGACAAATGTAGTCAGTTTAATGTGCGGAATAAAGTGGCTGTAGAGGTAACTGTTAATGTCCCGGTCCTGTAAAAAAGAGATGATGCGGTTGTTGGAGGAAGGACGCAGCGCGAGCGGAGGAAAGCGCAGGAGGATGCTTAGTCCTTACCAGGGTGAGCACGTTTACATCCCCCTCTTCTCCCATTATTGATCGACCCTAAAAATAAAAAAATAAAATATATAGACACCAGCCCCGCGGACGTACTGACATTATTGTCCAAATGTCTTTTTCAAATGCCATGTTTACATGAGCCTATACTCCTAAAGCAGGCGCGCGTGAGTCGGCATGCGTCAAGCGCGACCAAGGCCCGCTTGGCGCGCGCTGTCTCGGCACGTGGTGCCAGCGTTCGCTGCACGTTTAATCGACCTCCAGACCGTAAAGGCTGTGCGTTTCCTTCACGCGTCAAGCGCCACGTTTACGTCGCAGCGGCGGTAAAGCGAAGGGCTTCCGGTCCGACGGCAGAGCGCGCGCGCATGCCTGCGCGTAACAAATGCTGTATGTGCACTACATAGGGTGCAGAGGTCGTCATTTCATACCCTATGTAGTGCACTTTGTGCAAAGTGTAAAGCTGCATCTAATATGGGATGTAGATAAATACTGACTTCTGCTTATATAGGGGTATAAAAAATAATAATAATAAAAAAACAGGTCACACAGCCTTACACAGGTAAGGCCAGGTCACATGGCCTTATGCATGTAGACCAATTGTGTGTGTGTGTGTGTGTGTGTGTGTGTGATCATGGATGTTACTGTGAGGGAAATAGTGGAATTGACTACCCAGCAGGGTCCCACAACAGAAGACGCACAAGAGACCTGGATTAAAAACTCTACATTTGATAGATTTTACAGATAGAAGGAGGGCCCCACATAGACTACATTTGGCACATACGTTTGTGGAACGCTCCTGTGTGTGATTAAAGTGTGCGATGATTCATACTGGCCCTTCAGATTCGTAGAAAGAACATTTTTGTCATCCATGTTTGTGTGACCGCCTGAGAGCATCCTGTATAGTTTATGAAGTGCTGTAGTAGCTTTAGGCGTTGGCTTGGCCGTATGAGAGGCGTACAGTTACCCTCAACGTTTTTTCAACTTTTCGGAATAATTTGCATTTTCTGTACAGTAGTATTGTTTTTCTTCCTTTTGCAAGAACAGGATGATATTTAAATGATCCAGACAATGTCAAGATTTAAAGATAGAAAACAGGTGTTTGGAGTCATTGGCAAGCATGAGGTTAGTAAAGTGTTGTGTGGAAAATATATCCTTTGGGATCCAACCCAGCTCCGTGACAGTTCCCACGTTTCGATCAGATTTCAAGAGAGTTCTGCTTGTTAAAACATGCAGGCAGAGAGGGCCATGAAGAAGAAAAAAACCCCAAAACAAACGGAAAGAAGTCTCACTATCAACACAGCAGACTGGATTCCTTGCCCCTCTCTCTCTCTCTCTCTCTCTCTCTCTCTTTATCTTTCTTTATCTTTCTCTCTTTGTCATGCACACTCTCTCACACACACAACATCTGTTCTGAGGTGATAACATAGTTGTCAAGTCTTAAGGCTGGTACTCGTTCTATGAAATGATAAAATGCAGTAAGAGTGTGTGTATAGATGTGATTCTTTTTTTCAGGCATAGGGCAGCTGGTAGGTAGGTGTGAATGTCAGCACGCACTCACACGACATTGGTGTTTGGCAAGACTCCATGCTCGTGACGGACGCTTGCTGTCAGTACATGCCACCCATCGCTATGCCAGCCGTGGAGCAGGCAGAGCACAGGACTGATTCTGTCCCCAGGCAGAATCCAACTATCATGCTGCATGTGTACAATCCAACACATATCTCATGACATTGCCCAAATAGCAGAGCTAGTGTCTTAGCCCACTATTTTTACCAGGAAGTTTATTGAATTGCTCTGGAAGTTATGCTTTCTCTGCCTGTACTAGGATTGATAATGTCATTTGATCCATATATCATGGTTTGCCTGTTGTCAAGTGTCCATTAGTGCTGACATGTGATTGATTCTCATTGATTCATTTGGTCAGTGAGGGAACTGAATTAAGGGGTCAAATCAGAGTACAAAGTGAGATGTGGGTCACAGCAACGTACTAATCAGAGTGTTAGATGCCACAGAAAGGGACAAGCCATTAGGTTTTCCAAAAGGCAAAGTCATTGTAAATATGACGCAGTTAACACTATAAAATCCAGACCTACATTACACACAGTAACATTGAGATAAGACATGTGGCAGAATTACACAGATAGATACAAATCTCCATGAAAAAGCAAACTAATTGGAATGCACTTGTACAGTTTAGTTGAAGTGATTACAATTTGCACAGTCTATGTCTATGTACACCACTATGTTTGTATGTACTATATACTGTAGCTTGCTAACTGCCTAGAAGAAGGAAGTAGTTACACACAGTTATGTATAAATGGAATAGCTGACTACATAAAGGAACAATTTATATATATATATATATATACACACTGTGTATATATATATATATTTATACCACAGCGCTGTTGAATTCTGGATTCTGATTGGTCAGAAGGTGTTGATTAATTAAAGGCAAATCACAGGTATATATTAATCCGCACATTCTAATATGTTTGTTTTCTATAGTAACAACTAATTCACAGGGACTTCACATATCGATAATTTAAGCCTAACAATAAATGGATTAAAAAAAGTGTTATTTAACAAAGAAAAATGTATAATGGTTGCTATGGTGAAGCTTTCTGTAAGGAGAACGTTTATTTAACATTTATGCAAGGAGACGCCGGTGTCAGTGCTTTGTAACAGTCAGAGGTAAAGCTGTTCCTTTAAGTATTCCGCTAAGGTAAAATCTTCAGGGCAGAGGAGTTTGTGCTTTGCGGTTTATCAGTAACGTGACAAGCTGCATTTTTGTCTTAACTTTGAGAGGGAGAGAAAAAAGATTGTGTTTAGTTGTTATAACATAAGTGATAACAGGAACTATCTTGTTTCGTGGACGGTTTATCAAAATTTAGGAGATGCAAGTTTCTTTTCATTTTAGCTTTTATGTCTTTTATACAGTCTTTCATTTTGCGTATCTGTGCTGCTGAATCTGACTGAACTGATGAGTATGATTGTGTGTCATCAGATGTAGATGTGAAAGCGAACATTATGTTTATACATGTCCAGGGGGCTGGATATAAGGGGAGGAACAATAAGGGGCCTAAAACAGAACCTTGTGGGACATCATATTGCTTTTTTAGGCTCTGAAGAATTCCTTTTAATGCTAGCAAACTGGTAACGGTCTGTCAAGTTAAATTCAATTCAGTCTAATTTTATTTGTACAGCACTTTTAACAGTAGACATTGTCACAAAGCAGCTTTACAGAAATCTGCATGTAGATCTAGATGTAGATCAAGTAAGATGTAAACCAGTCAAGAACTTGGCCGTCTAACGCAACCTTGTTTTCAAGTATGTCCATTTAAAATATCATGGTCAATAGTGTTAAAAGTTGCACTGAAGTCGAGCAGTACTGAAACGGAAACATGTTCACAATCTTAGGCAAGCAGAGTTTAGGGGCGATATAAGAAAAACCTTTTCAACCAGCTGAGCTGCGAGTAATTACCAGTAGACCAGTCTCAGCTGAGCGAAGTGCTCGGATAGACTGTACTGCTTCAAAAGATCAACAAGATACGTTGGAGCTAAACCATATTGAGCTTTAAACATCATAAGCAGGACTTTGTAGTCTATGCGGAACTTAATAGGCAGCCAGTGTAGCTTGAATAGAACCGGACTAATGTGCTTGGACTTTCTTTTCCTGGTAAGGATATAGGCTGCTACATTCTGAACTAGCTGAAGCTTCCTTAAAGAGACAACAGCCAGCAACACGTTACAATAGTCCAATCTAGAGGTTATGAAACCATGCACTAGTTTCTCAGTGTCATGTAGGGTTAATATATTTCTTTTTTTGGCTATGTTTCTCAGATGATGATAAGCAGTTTTAGAGATGTTACTTACATGGGAATCAAATGATAAACCAGCATCTAGGGTTACACCAAAGTCCTTAACTGTAGCTTTTGGTTTTACAGAATAGCCGTCAAGCTCTAGAGGGCAATTGGCAGCCTTATTGCGGGCAGACATGGTACCCAATATCAGTATTTCTGTTTTTACACAGTCTTCTATTCTGCGTAGCTGTGCCACTGAATCTGGCCAAACTGACAAATATAATTGCGTATCATCAGCGTAGAAGTGAAAGACAGCATTATGCTTGCAAATTACATGTCCAAAGGGCTGGATATGAAGAGAGAACAATAGGGGGCCTAAACCAGAACCTTCTGGGACACCATATTGCACTTTTTAAGCTCTGAAGAATCTTCATTTATGCTAATAATGTGGTAACGGTCTGTCAAATAATATCTAAACCAGGCAAGAACTTGTCTGTCTAACCCGACTGCGTTTTCAAGCCTGTCTATTAAAATATTGTGGTCAATAGTGCCAAATGCTGCACTGAAGTCAAACAATACCAAAACAGAAACATATCCACAAGCCACAAGCTGTAGGATATGGAACATGGAAGACCAGAGGGGCTTTCAGGTCAAACATGCATTTTTTTGCTTCATTCATGCAAATGTCCATGCTTTTGTCTAATTGTTAACCATTACATTGTTAACCAAAGGAGTTGTATTACCTTACACTATGCCAGCTAGATGTAATATTCAGTTATAGGCTCAACGTATATTTCAATACTCATTACTTGAAATGAAATGCCATCAGCACAAAGACCATTTTTATCAGACCATTTATATTTTTCTGAAAATCAGTTCAGCGCCTTTTTGTTACAATATATTTGTTTTATCCATGCACATGACACCATGTAAAAAAATCGTAGAACAGAAAGCATAAGCTTGTTTAGTCTATTTCAAAAGGAGGCCTAAAGGAGCCACATTTGCCTCACTCTGGTACTTATAGGTAACCTTAGACCCAAAGTAAGGAAATGGTCCCTAGGTATCCTGAAGGGAAAATACTAATCAATTTTCATCAGATACAATTTTTTTCAAGAGGAGATTCTTTAATGGTCAATGTAGCCACAAAAAATCTCAAGAAAAGTCAACATGCTTTCCATAAAATTTCCACAACTGTTCTGCTTCTGTCAATTTAGTATCACATATTTCTTTCAATTGTATGGACACACAGAAAGGAATACATTTCAGATAGATTAGTATTTAGATTGACATTATGTACATGCATATATTTTTTATTTTGTGGTCTACACATATGAATGTTGTCATCCAAGAGTCACAGGTAGCTGTCATTATAAATTATCCTTTGAAAAACCTGTGGCAGTACACATCTAATGGCTCCCTTTCAGCAGATTCACAAGACAACACAGATAGTATGGGATACTATGTCCTTACATAGCCAGATGCCCCAATATTAGGCCCTGGAGACACATCTAGTCATGCTTGCAAGGCATATGACGTGTGGTGACATAGGGAGTCACCTATACACCCCAAGTGACCACAGCTACAAAAAAGTTGGGCATTCATTCATGACATCACCACGATGTTTGCCTCATGATAGCTCGTGCCAGGAGACCTCTGGTGCAGCCTTATGCATGCACCTTTTGTTGCCAGCTTCATTCTGTAAAATTTGTTAGAAATAAAATTCTCGAGCAGGCGATAATGGAACAGAAAGACAAGGCCTCTGCCTCTACGTCTACGTCTGCGTCTGCGTCTGCGTCTGCGTCTGCCATTTGCAACTAATGAGAACCATGTTAGGTGTGCTGAGCAGATAGCACAAACTGAACAGTTCTTATACAGGTAGGTGAGTGGATAATGAGACCCAGGTGAGTGTGATTAGAATGCTGGGGAGCTTGAGTGGTTTGGCTGGGGAAGGGGGTGTGGTGGTTTGTGGAGGATTCTGGGAAACGGAATTCCCCGGAGAATGTGGTCTAAAGTCTAAAGTCTGGTTGTACTTCGTAGAAATAGATGAGAACAGTTCCTGGTGGAATAAATGCCTTAACCTAGTAGTTGCAAAATCAGGTAATACGTCAGACCTGATGAAACATTTGCAGGCAACATGACCTGTTAGATTGTGACTATTCATGTTTGCTGTTAAATTGTTAAATAAATGTCCTTCATTAATAATTCTTCCTTTCGTGTCTTATTTAAGCAGAAAAAAAGGTATCAAATAAAGTATCGTTTTGGTATCAGTATTGAATTCAAGGTATCATATTCCTATCGGTATCGAAAATGTTCAAACGATACCCAGCCCTAGCAAGGGACTGTCACTACTGGGCAGAGAGTGAGAGCATTCCACACCGAGCGGGCCCTGGGTCCTGCTCAGGGGAGTGTCTGTGGGAAGAGATATTGGTGACCCAATCAGTGGCTGACCATGTCTTTCTTACTGGGTCAGGAGTACACTAGGGCATTATTACCCCCCCCCCCCCCGGCTTCTACTGTGAATATACGTCCCATACTGTCTGTGTTGCACCAAGTGAATAGACTGACAAGGAACATTAAGTTATGCACATAACCACTATTTCTTGAAAGAGTAGAACAAGGCACAACACAGCGTTGCCCAGAATAGCAGGCCCTACATCGCCACACGTCATCTGTCTGGCAGATGGTGCGGTATCCCATATTGTCTATGTTGTACCTCGTTTCTCTCCTTCAGGGAATGTTTTGATGATTTGTTAATGGAAGCTAAAAATAAAAAACACACTATTTGTAATGTTAGACAATAACCTACAGTTTTAATTTCATTTAAGTACCCTGTCTTGTTTACTTGTGCATTTAAACACATATCACAGCATGTCAAATGGTAAAACAACTAATAAAAATCTCTGATTTGGAGCCTGGAGGCTAACTGTCTGTGTAATCACCACCCAGGCTGTGATCCTTTGTAGTTTTATGTATACAGTCAACCCCAAAATTATTGTATAAAATAAATTACACGCAATTATGCTTCTGTCAATTAGGTATCATATATTTCTTTCAATTGTACAGACACACCGAAAGGAATACATTCAAGATAGATTAGAATTAGACTGAGCTGATGACGGACTTTTGTCCGAAACTTCCTATTTCTCTGGAAACTTTGTGTACAATACTGAATATATATATATATACAGTAATTTTGTGGTTCACACATATGGAGCCACCACCCAGATTGTGATCCCTTCTATGTAGAGTTATGTATACAGTCAACCCCAAAATGATTGGCTCCCTTCAATAGGCAGAAATGATTGCATAAAATACTCATTACATGCCATTATTCAGGAACTCCTGGAATTCTATTTTTGCATTTGACCTTGTCCTGTTTCCTTGGAACATAAATGTGAGGTTGCACACATGTAAAATCCCTTTGTCGTCCATTACCATGGGGAAAACCAAAGATCCCCCAACACAAAAGAGACAGATGGTTGTTGACCAGCACAAGTCAGGTAATGGATGTAAAAAAAAAAAAAAAAAAACCACATTAACAGTTAAAAATAAAATACCATAAAGCACAGGTTTCAAAAGTCTGGAACAGAAGATTTGCCAGGAACTTCACCAAATGTCATTGAAGCTACAATTAGGATCACGTGTTGTTTTCAGATGAGACCAAAATCAAACTTTTTGGGCCATGAACACCATCAGCATGATTTGCAAAAAGGAAAAGCACCCATACGCACTTTAACATATGACGGTAAATCATTGATGCCTTGGGGCTGTTTTACGGCTAGTGGTCCAAGGGTCCTTGTGAAATTGATGTCATCATGAATTCTGCTACGTACAATTCTATTTTAGCCCAGGAAAATAGAGCACTAGCACTTGGCTGTAGAGGTATCCCAACAAGATAATGACTCCAAACATACATCCAAATCAATGTGAACACAGAATCTGTGTTTTGCAAAGGCTATCTCAGTCACCAGATTTGATACCTATTGAAAACCTGTGGTATAAATATGATAAGGGAAGTCTACATGCACAAACCTAAGAATGTAAGGGAACTTAAAATGTTCTGCATGGAGAAGTGGTCCAAGATCCTCTACAAGTGTCTCCAACCTTGTAAGACATTACAGGAGGAGGCTCAGTTCTGTTATTCTCTCCAAGAGAGGCTTTATCTAATATTAATTGTGAGGGTATGTTTAAGCTCAAATGCATTCAGTTTATTTATTAATTATTGCTGCCAATAATTCTGGAGTTGACTGTAAACTTTTTACCTATGCATAAATAAAACAAGGGGGCAGAGCAAGAGCACTTAAATAAAGTAACAAAAAATAGCAAAATGTTTGAACAAACCATAAGAAATTAATTATAATAATAAAATCATAAAACAGTAAAATACACAAAGTAAAAAAAAAAAAAAAGGAACAGATGATGAAAATACCAATGTTTCTTCAGCTGTTGCTGGCTGTAACTGTCAAAGTACATCTTTAATCTAGTCTAGAATATTGTAATTCTGAACTTGATACTGACAAATTCTGATAGTTGATTCCATAAAAATAGTGCTCTTAAAGAAAAATCTGTATCACCTACTGAGTCTGTTATAATTCTTGGAACAGAGATCAAGCCAAAATTCTGAGAGAATAAATAGTGAAGGACAGCACACAGCATGTAGATCAGAAAAATAATATGGTGCCAGGCCATGTACGGTGCATACGGAAAGTTTTCAGACCCTTTCAAGTGTTCCACATTTTGGTATGTTTCAGACTCCTCGCAAAATGGATTCAACTCATTTTCAGATCAGGCCTTTATAGTAGAGTGGCCAGACGGAAGCCATTCCTCACTAAAAGGCACATCAGAGAAGCCATGAGAAGCAAGATCCTGTGGTCTGATGAAACATCTGGCCACTCTACCATAAAGGCCTGATTGGTGGAGTGCTGTACTGATGGTTGTCTTTCTGTAAGGCTCTCCCATCTCCACAAAGGAACTCTGGATCTCATTCATAGTGACCATTGGGTTCTTGTTACCTGTCTAACCAAGGCCCTTCATCCCCGGTTACTCAATTTGGGCGGCCAGATCTAGGAAGACTGTTGTTGATTCCAAACTTCTTCCATTTGAGAATGATGGAGGCTACCGTGCTCTTGGGCACTTTCAATGCTGCAGAAATTTTCTTGTATCCTTCCCCAGATCTGTGCCTTGACACAATCCTGTCTTGCAGGTCTATGGACAATTCTCTCAACCTCATGGCTTGGTTTTCACTCTGACATACACCATCAACTCTGAGACCTTATATAGACAAGTGTGTGCCTTTCCTAATTATGTCCAATCAATTCAATTAAGCACAGGTGGACTCCAATGAAGTTGTAGAAACATTTCAAGGACCATTGATAGAAATAGGATGCACCAGAGCTCAATTAGGAGTGTCATAATAAAGAGTCTGAATACTTATGTAAATGCGATATTTCAGTCTTTTATATTTAATAAATTGACAAAATAAATTGACAAAACTAAATTACCTGTTTTTGATTTGTCATTGTGGAGTATTGTGTGTAGATTGATGAGAAAACAAATGAGTTGAATCCATTTTTTAGAGAAAAACAAAACGTCTGAAACATACCAAAAAGGGTCTGAAAACTTTCCGTATGCACTGTATATCTTCAACCAGATGAGTCATCCCCAAACAAGGGAAGCAGAAAGGGGTGGAAAAAGTGAACAAATCTTGACCTGCCACAAATGGCAAGGTGATTAGTGGGGCCAATTCCGGTCACCCAACCGGCTACGGATAGCCGAAATTAGGGTGAGAACAAAAACACCAGCCGCTGCCAATTGTCACGGTTGTGAGGCGGGACGAAGGACACAGGCGCAAGCCAATCAACATTTAAACATTTATTAACTTCAAACAAACAGAAACTACACGTAACATCTAAACACATGACATGATACAATCCAATACAAACTGGATGGGGACACGAAGGCTATTTAAACAGATACTAATTACACAGACAAACAAGAGGCAGGTGGGAACAATCACATCACGTGACAGGGGATGAACTTAGACAGACATCAACACAAACACATGTCCACATAACGCGCGTGGTGCTTGTCGCCATGGCGATCACCACACCACACGTGGTCACGTGCACTGCCGCGTGAGGCGGCGTGCACGTGACACCAATGATGTATCCCAGACAAGTTCCACACAGTAAAGCTGGTTCAACTCCAGCAATGATAGTCCAGTGCTAAACCAACAATGATAATTACCTCAGATTCAATTAAATAAATAAAGAATACCAGTCAAGTGAATTTAGGATGGTGGTCAGGAGCACTGCTTTGACAGTATAATGCTTTGTGACAATAAATGATTCAAGAGTGTTATTTTAATGTATATATTATATACAGTATATTTATTTATTATATATATATTTATTATATAGACCATGAATGGCATGAGATGGCCACAAGTGAATTACTAATAAACAGGAAAAGCCAGACTCCCAATGAAAAAACTGGTGAATTTAAATGGAAATAATGTGTAGTGGCTGAATATTTGTTGTTGGTCAGTCTGCTGCGTTTGTAACAAATCCAACCAACCTGTGGAAAAATAAATTTGCTGATAAATAACCAGCAGAAGAGCCGTGGGCGGAAGGAATGGGATTTACACCATACAAATATAAACAAAAGACACATGTGTCACAACCTCCTCGCTATGAACTCCCGCTCTAGGTGTGCACTGCGGTTCCCGGCACGCTTCCGTTTATGTGTTCATTTCGTTTATGTAGTCATGTGCTTTTGTTTTTGTTTCCACACGTGACTGTTTCAGTTATGTTCACGCCCCCCTGTTTTGTCATTGATTGTGTCTTGATTATGTTCAGCTGTTTTGAGTTAGTCCTTTGATTTCCTGTGTATTTAACCTTTTTGTTTTCTTTGTCCCTGTGTGAAGTCTTGTCGCGTCTTAGTACCGTCATTACTGAGCGATTCCTTCGAGTTTCCTAGTCCTAGTGTTTTGTTTCTGGTTTCCATTTCCGTGTTTGTTTGTTCTCCGTGTTTCCTTTGTGTTTTCGACTTCCTGGTTTAGACCCTCGCCTTTTTACTGATCTCGATTATGGATTTGCCTTCTATACGCCTGTCTGCCTGTTACCTGACCTATGCTACCGATAATGACTTAGATTCATGGAATTGCCCTCTGAATAAACCCACTGACTTTACGCACTTCACGTCCTGCCTCGTCTCCTGCACTCGGAGAGTTAAAACAGGAAAATTGCGATTTGAAAACCACTGCAATCCACAGGGACTCAAGGCCCCTGCACCCGCAGGTGTTGGATTACCAGCGAGCAGTTTTTTTACCGCGAAACATACCTGCAGTGCTCGATACAATAGATTAGTTAAACAATCACACAACAATGATCTTACAATGTAACGCGAGACAGGCAAATAGACAGAGGCGCACCTGAACCAGATATTATATAATCCAGGTAGGATCTGCCTCCTACGTAGTTAGAAAATCAGCTTGCACGTTTTTTGCGTGCATTATCAAGTTTGTATGTGTTTTTACCAGTGGCGTGCAGTCATTATTAAGACTTCAGAGAAGGGGTAACAAAAAGGTGGACGTAAAAGCCTGTATAAACATATAATTCACTAATAAAGTAAAATCAAAAACATCAACCAATTCAAATAGGCTACTTTTTGGTTACTAAGTGACGCATGTCTGTCCGAGAGTGGAAAAGGGCTGTGGTACTAACTAACAAAAAAAACAAAACCCAGCTTATTAGTATGGCTTCAGGGGCTCGCTGCTGTTTACTTGACTATTCGCCCCTTCTGATGGTATTTTGAAGGGTTCTGTAATGTAAAGCTACTACCAAAATGACAGGACATCCGACCAATATTCTGCAATATCGTGTCTAAATCGCACAGTGTAAGCTCGGCTTAAGACGAACTATAGAAGTATGTCTGGCTTACAGAAGGG
>JAOUQW010010056.1:0-12408 GCA_028565825.1 Olivaichthys viedmensis
AATTCCAGATGTGTTATTTCATAGTGTTCATGTCTTCATTATTATTCTAAACTAGGAGAAAATAGTACAAATGAATAGAAGAAAACCCTTCTATGAGCAGGTGTGTACAAACTTTTGACTGGTCGTGTATGTGGTAGGTGAACCTGATAAACTGGCAACGTACTGAACATGTGTATTAGCAAACCGACTGTCTTCAGCGTAGTTGTAGTCAGATTCATAGGTGAGGGGTTAATGTACTCATGTATTGTAGAATTAGGGATTCTGTTTTGTACAGACCCGTGTTTGTGTCGTTGTTGTTGTTTTCATTTTGCTCTGGCTCCTTAGGTTCGGCTGTGACTTGTTTCGCCAGCTCAGGTTCACCGCCAATCAGCTCCAGATCCAAATTAAACTCCACCTTCTTGACCGGTGAAGTCAGGCTCAAATCAGACGTGAAGCTGTCCTCTTCTGAAACATTCTGCTGCTCTGAAGGGTAGAAAAAAGAAAGGAAAAGAACCATCACTAAACACCTAAAGTCTAGCTAAGACTAACAGAACGCTTAATAAACATTGCATTGAACATGATGATTGGGCCTTTCAACACACTAATAATTAATATTATACATTAAATAAAATGAATGGATCACTTTTCAATAATCACTTCTATAAATCATTACCAGGGGACGCCAATTGATCAGGTTTCTCTCCAGCACATCCGTTGGCTACAGAATCGGTTTTGTTGGGCTTATCCTCCTGAATGTAGTCTAGATCCGTAGTTGAGCCTGTGCAAAGAAGCAACATAAAGGAGCAAAAGAAATTCAGGTAAAATAAGTTTTTTCACAAAGGGCAGTTAGACGTGAGCCATCATGTCATCAACTAACAGCTTTTGCATGACAGCACTGAGTGTTTAACCCCGGTCGGCGTCACAGCTCGTGGTGGTTTTACTCACCTCGAAAATCTTCTCAGGGCAGAAAGGATTAGGATTGGTTATGTGTGACAACCAATGAAATAAAGAGGTGCCGGGGTTTGAGGTGCCACCTGCATTGCACGCTGTAGTTCTCCAATAAGTCTTATGCTCTTGAACATAGTATAAATGATTTAATTTAATGTTAGGGCTAACTTCATTAATAATATTAATAATAATAATAATAATAATAATGATAATATGTTCATGCTGTGCCTTTCTCACACTCAGATTCTCTATACAATGTACACATAAACAAAAAAGCCTCTGGCCTCGTGCATTATAAGAATTATAAGGTTCTATCTGACAATTTTGTAATTTTAAGATATTAAGCTTAATAATTATGTTCTGACCCTCAATAAGGTCAAAGCAGATACAAATTTCCAACTTTATGTATTTTTATGCTTTTAAACAAGATTTTGGTGTAAAACGTCTCACATATATTTAGTGGCATGTAAATAACATATTATAACATAAACAAATTTTTGCTAAAAAAGAAAAAGAAAAAAGAGAAAAACTTAAAACAGAATAATTTCAAGGTCTCAATTTGTCTCTTTTACTCTCTTTTTGCTTCCTCTTGCTTCACCCTTTTTATTTAATTTTTTTCCTTTTCCTTCTTTAGACAGATAATTGACCCAGGATTTGCTGTTTTATTTTACTCAACATATGAGAGATAAATATTACTTTAATTATTCTTTTTCAGTTTTTTTGTCTGTTTTTTGCTCTCTCTTTACTGAATTATCTGTTCATGTGGGTTTGTTATAATAACGAATGAAAGGCCCAGAATACGCCATCAAGCAAACTGGGCTTAATTTATATTAATTAATTAATTAATAACTCCAGAAGTCAGTGATGTCATATCACCAAATGTAGGCGTGCTTCCAAGCTCAGCGGGTTTTTTAAATCTGGGTCGAGACCACAGAGAGGCGCAGGGTGGATCCGTGTGCAAACGCAAACTCACATTACGCTGCACCGAAATAGCTCTTCGTGAAAGACTACTAATGGTAATGCCAACACACAACTCTGAACTCATACTTACAGTTTCAGTGGTTATGATTAAAACCAAACTTTGAAGGCATTTTCCATTGTATCACGACATGGGCAATGTGTCTCTCTGGCAACCATTAACATTTTTAGCTGCTACTTTAATTCTAGTTGATTAATGTATTTAACATTATATTGCATAATAAATCAGTTAGAATGCTACATAAATAAACTGTGAAAAAAAATGTTAGAAGTCCTTGGAAAAAATATTTGCCTCTTATTTTTCCCTGATAAAAAAAGAAACACTTCCTAATGGGAATTGACTATTAAAATCATTAGATGCTGATGGGAAAAATGGTTAATGGAAACCATTAGGCCAATTCCCATTAGGAAGTGGGGGGTTTTTCAGCAGGGCTAATACACACTTCACATTTAAACCCTGACTCATCCTCCATGGATAAACTTTACAGATAAAGTCTGGTCCCAGACCAAATTAATCCTTAATAGTAATAATTAGAAATACTGCTGTCCATCTGTCTCTAGATTAACAGTATAGAGGCAGCTTTAGGCCGGGATAATACTTGCTTTTAACTACGAGTACGCATACGCAAGGTGGCTGCCTTGTGTGACATTCGGCGATTGTGCGAGTCCAAAAAAATACCAGCACTGTCTCGACATCCGCAACAGACTGAACAAACTAGAGCTGTGTCTCAAACCACATACTTATGTATCATTCTAGACAGTTTTGAAATATTAACAATAATCGATTTCCTTATGTTTAGTGTTTGAATTTGAAAATAACTCTTATGTAGACAAACCTATTGAAAAGTCAGTTTTATGTCCTAATCTTCTGGATCTTCTAGATTAGTACATACTTTGAAATGTAAGGTTGTAGTATGCGATTTGAGATGCAGCTTTTAACAACAATCACAACAATGGCAGAAAGTTTGAAAGAGAAACTAACAGAAGCTCGTCCATGCCGCTGCACAGAGTGTGTCCTAGACTAGCAGCATGACATCGCTACACATTTTACATGTCGCCTTGGAAACCTGGGATGTTTTGGCTCTGACCTACACTGTAGTGGATATCGCTTTTAATCCTCCTGATGTACAAAAGGTACGCAGGCGAGTATGTGAACAATGTCGCTCGCGCAGCATATAATAATATAATAATACATGTCATCCTCCTAATCTCAGGGATAAAAGTGTTCTTGCCTTTGGTTTGTTCGAAGAGCCCTCCATGCTCCATGCTCCGCAGTGGGGTGTCGTGTTCGTTGCTCGTCAGGTCAAACGAGTATTTCTGGACACACACACACACACACACACACAAGATTAATCAGCCACTTTAGGACAACTGAACCCCCACAGCTAAACAATACACAGGTGTTTGACAGGACTCATCAGCGTTTTAATTACTGCAAAAGGATTAGGACTGGTTTTGGGTGACAACCAATAAAATAAAGAATGGACGGGGTTTGAGATTTCTCCATTTTTCTTTTCTCTTTTTCTAAGCGGAACTCTGAAAACTAGCCGCATATCTAGTTCTAAATGTTCTCCGTGAAATGAAACAATACATTTTCCCGATTGTTAGTGTTCATACGTTTTCTTATAAAATACATATGTTTCTGTAAAATCTGTGGCTGTTCATTACAGAAAGGCAGCAAATAAGCAACATGCTCGTTGCCTAGCGTGCTAGCATAACATTAAGCAGCTTGTAGTAGCATTATCAGCTAGCTAGCTGGCTACTTACTAAACATTTTTTAAACTTTTGTATCAGATTTTTACACTGAAACCTTTTTGTGAGTATATAGTTGGCTTTAGTGTTCAAATTATACCGACTCACATACCGTGGTTAATAAAACCAACAAGAGAGATGACATTACAGGCCTTCTGCATTGATAAACGAAGAATTAGTTCAAATCTCTTTTCAAAACAAATTTGAAAGCCCACACTGCGATCACTGTCTCAGCAGCTTATTCAGACTACACTAAATGTGTCGACGATGTGTTTGCTGCTGTTAGACAGCTAACATACGGAAAGGGAAACAATTGAATGCTTGAGGTCAAATGTACATTTACAACAAGTACAGTAGATATAACTTAGTCTCACCATCAACCCTAAAGCACTGCTGTGACCAACTGGCACCACGCTTTACAGATATTTTTAACACATCATTGGACCTCTGTTCTGTTCCCATCTGCTTCAAATCCTCCACTATCATCCCAGTCCCCATAAAGACAAATACTACAAGCCTAAATGACTACAGGCTGGCTGCCTTCACCTCTGTGGACATGAACATCTTTGAACGTCTGGTCCTAGCTCATCCGAAGGCTATGGCTGACCCCTTGCTGGACCCCCTGCAGTTTCAATAGGCCTGTTGATGATGCCGTCAATCTGACACTACACTCGACATCTCGACAGTCCAGGAAACTACACTAGAGTTCTGTGCTTGGACTTCAGCTCGGCTTTTAACACCATCGACCCACAGCTGCTGCAGGTCAAGCTCTCTCTTGGAGATAACTAGACGGGCTCTGGCTAGCACCCCTGAGACCCCCTGTCATTTCAACACTTCTTACCAAATAAGGTGAATCGACGTGGAAAAGGACTGTGCAATCCACGCTGTAATAAGCTGTAGTTTTGTCTAACCTATTTTTAAAATATTCATATTATTAGCATGTGGGCGCATTGAAAAGTCGAGATTCTACAGTTTCTGTCAATTGTTTTTTCAAGTTTGTATTATTGTACTTAAATATTTCCATGCTAAAAGCATTTCTGTTCCATTTGCTCACGTTGCTAATTTGCAGCCTTTCTGTAATGGACAGTTTGACATTTGACAGAAATGTGTTTTTATCAAGGAAATTGAAAATCATTTAACATTAGGATCAAGTATTATTTACTTTTTTGGAGCGCTATTACTACAAAACTACAGCAAGCAATGCGGCTAGTTGTCACTTTTAAAACTATTTAAAAAAATAATAATAATAATAATTTAAAAGGGCGTGGGGGATCTCAAACCCTGCATCATAACCAATCATAATCCTTTCTGCTCTGAGAACATTTTCAAGGTGAGTAAAACCACCAAGAGCTGTGACGCCGGACGTGGTTAAACACTCAGTGCTGTCATGCAAACGCTGTCGTTGGATAACATAATGGCTCATGTCTAACTGCTCTAAAAAAAAGTTATTTTACCTGAAGTGAACTTACATTTACTTACTGTATATTTTCATTCACAGCCCTTTTTCACAGCAGTGAAATTAATCAACTTAGCAGGCATTTTGGTTATGACTTGACCAATGTAGTCCAAAAACTATAATACCTGCATGTTTTGATCCTGTAGTCAAACTATGTTTATGAATTTATTATACTTTTATAATATTGAATGTGTGCTCTCTTTTTTTCTTACCCTTCCTTTCTTCCAAAGAATGTACAAAATGGCAGCAAGGACCACGATGATAATCAAAATGAGGATGAGAAAAAAGATCCCTGTAAATGAATAGAAAAACACATGCGATTTGTGAATATAAAGACTATGAAAATTCTTGCATCTGCCCTGTGGAAAGAAGTGCAGGAGCACAAACGTGTCCATGCTTACCTGCGCTTTTACCTCCGCCGGACTGTGAAGTTACCACTGCACACACAAAAACACAGTTATGATAGAGTGGGAACTGTGATTAAAGGAAATTGACTCATAATAATCATATCATAATTATAAGTGACAATACAGTGTTTATGTGTTTCGTCATTTAAGTGCACGTCTTTTGTTTAAACGCGACCCCAAAAGTGTAGCATGCTTCTCTGAAAACATCAGTGGTGAGTTTTGGATTTTATTGTACTCCTCAGTGCCGTTTGTCTTTGATCAGTTTGTTCTGGTGGTTTCCTGCCAAAGAAAGTTGAGAATTTCGTGCTTAGTAAAGGATTTGGCTTTGATTTCTGGCGGTGACTTTAGTGGAGTTTTTAGTGCTGTAAGCATGACAGACGGAATAATGGTTTATTCGATATTTTAACTCGCGAGAGTATCACATTTACTCGCTACTAACTTCTTCAAACAAAACTCTGGAATAACGTTTAAAGACGTGATGGCATGAGCCTTTTTCAAACCAGTGACTACATCTTGCTGCGAAAAGCTCATTGTGTCAAGCTCAATCGTTTCGCAACCTTTAAGATTCTGAAAGCTTGTGGCCATAAACGTGTTACAGCTCCGCCCTTGGCACGTCTGAGGCTGAGACTATTGTAGAAATAATGTTATTTAAATTCAATAGTTTTTATTTATTTATGTATTTTATTTTATTTTTACTTTAGTTTTTTTGGGTAGGTCCCCCTCCCTGGCTTCCTGGTTAGCACCCCCATTCAACATTGTAGAAAGAAAAAATACCTGGTGCCGCCAATGGACACAGACCTCATATAACCTTGAATTTAGACAAAAGCAGATTACTTAAGGGAAATTCAACTTAAGGTGTTTTTATGCAACCGAGCCCTGGGACATAAGGGGCTCACAAAACTTTCACAAATGACCTATAGGTCTATAGGTCTAAGACTATAGTCTGTAATCTGCAGCATCAGGAAGTTGAAGGCAACTGTTGGTTTCAAAAGACTGCAACATACAACAAAAGAATGTGCAGAAATTCATGTAAATCATTTACATTTATTCATTCAGCAGATGCGTGGTTCTGTGCCAGTTCTGGGATTTGAACCCAGAACCTTCTGGCACTTATAAGATATAAGACATTTATCCAACCGAGCAAATAGTAGCTTGGACTCTTCTTTTAAAAATGAGACAGCAAAAACATATTCATGATCGAGTAGGAAGCAAAATCGGAGAAACTTTTGCTATTGCTAGTGTTTAAATTGCAAAAAAAATTAATAAAAATCTAAGTCTTCAAAAATGTGGCCACACAGAAATCACCCATATGAGCTAGCTAATTAGCTAGCCAGTCTACTAATAACTAAAAGCATAATTAATGTAATATATGTAGCATAATTAAATATTAAGACAACCCCCTAATGTTATAAAATTTAAATTTAACTGCTTTATTAACTCTGGACATTTTTCTTTGGATAATAATGGATTATGCGAGATGTATATATACTTTATTATATATATATATATATTAAATATACTATATATGGAATCTATTTGATTTATGAGATTTATAACATACTGCATATATTATTAGGTACTACAGCACAAATGTTTGCATCTTTGATGATTTCTGGGTGAAAAAAGGAACATGTACCTCTATTTTTGGAGTTATACATGCAAAGGGTGGGATATTATTCGTATTATTATTATTAGTTATTAAATAAAATTTATATCACATTCAAAGAGGGAGATGCAACCTTTTAAACTGATATTTTTTGCATTTTAATCTTTTCCACTAATAATACATACACTATCTGGCCCGTTTTGTTACTCGTGACAATTGATAATGAAGTGAAACTTAGCACACTAAATATCTAAACTAAATTTCTTTTGTCTTCTACATTTTGGCCTAAGGATATGCAAACTTTTGCACTCAATTGTGTATGTTATTAGACACGCCTGTCTGGCTGCACTTTTGAATTATTCCCTCCATCCTTTCTCTACACTGGCGGAAGAAAGCAGCACGCCCACGCAGACAGACTGAGCGGGTTCCTGTGCAAGTTAATGTAAATGCCATTGTGGTTCTTAATGTGACACTTGTGTTGAATATTGCAAACAGAGTAATACTGCGCCAGTGCAGAAGCTAAAATCTGTCATTTGAAGTAATAAGCGTTGAAACTAATACAAGATTTGTTACCTCAAGGTACAAGGTAATGAAGAGAGCAGTTATTTATAAGCAGGGACACATTTTCACATTAATCAGATTAAAGACGTTTTTGTTTAGTTTTAGGGCTTTTTAAGCACCACTGTGTCTCTGGCTATGTTCCTCCTCTTTATACTGATCATGATCAGTATAAAGAGGAGGAACATAGCCAGAGACACAGTGGTGCTTAAAAAGCACTAAAACTAAACAAAAACGGGTGATAAACGGGTGATTTCTTCGGGTGATACCATAATCTGTCCGTTATCGAGATGCAGCCATCACTAAAATGATGACGCTGAAGGCCACCTGCTCGCGCTTCGTGTTTAGCTGCATGCCCACATCCACTATAGCGCTTTTGTGATGTTTTTTTTTTTTTTACTTTTTCTTTTATCTGTACTACCACACAGGGTTTTTTTTTCTTCTCTCAAATACTCTATGAACTGCAAACCAAACGAACTTTAAGATTCTAGTGGCAAATAACAAAGTGATGCTTTCACTCATCTTACAACAGGGCCAATCCTAGAGATTTTGTTTTGCATATCCATGTATATACTTTTCTTGACCAATAATGATATATAATGATATAATGATAATTATAATATGTCTCATTATGATGATTTAGGGGGAAGGTGGCATTTTTAAGCAGTTTAAAAGTAGAATGCTCCTTTGTCTGAAAGCGTGTCTCTGATCTACACTTGAAACTCTTAAACAGCTCATGGACTGCATCGGATGCAACTACACACGCCACACACACACACACACACACACACACTGCACCGACGTAATTACCTCCACAATAAATACAATGCATATGATTCATACCCAGAAAATTTCCCTGTGGTTTCTGAAACCTGTCCCACGTTTCCATAGTTTGCACATGCAAACATTATACAGTAACTCTGAGGTGCCATTTACGCTGGTTTTTCAAACTTTACTGCTCACACACACACACACACACACAAATATACTCTTAAATTCACAAATGTTTACCTCACTCACACACACACACACACACACACACAAAATGCTCCCACATTTACTGCAAAAAGAAAGAAAAATCAAAGGGGTAAATACTTTTTGAAGGCAAAGTACACATACAAAATACTCCCACAATGACCCACATTGCCTTCAGAAAGTATTCACCCCCTTGATTTTCTTTTTGCATTTTTTGTAACAGTAGTAAATGTGAGAGCATTGTATGTGCGATGTAAAATATCTGCTCTTATGAAATTTAGCATGTCGCCTTTTTGTATGGGGAAAAATGTTTTCCTGAATCACAGACAACATAAAAAGGACTTAAGCATTAAGCAGGCTCTGTCTTACCTGGAGTGTTAGAGGTGGCAGCAGCGGTGGTCTTGGGAAGGTTTGGAGCTAAAGGGGTTTGAGGATGAACGGAGTCCACGGGTGTTTTTGTTGTTGTGTGATTTTGCGCTGGGTAAGGCAGATAATTACTTAACGAGTTGTTATATTCACTAATGTTGGACTTCGGATCGTTGTCAGGCAACTGTGTGGATTGATTGATTGTGGTAGATGCATTAAAATGTAACGATTGATTAGTTTGTCTATTAAAATCTGCATACGCGGTGATATTGTCAGGATCAAGCTCTCTCTTTGGGATAAAAGTCGTGGTGAAATTGTCGTCTTGTGGCTGTTGATCACTCGTGACCAGGCACACACACAGCAGGGCAACTAAAAGATGGAGAGGGAGAGAGAGAAAGAGAAAGCAGGAGACATTTCAGTAGAATATTCCATGAAAATGGAAGATAAACTGGTTTAAATTTAAAGTAATGCAGTAATTATAAAGTCAGGAGGTAGTTGTCCAATGAAAAACATGTATTTCCAAAATTCCTATTTTTCATGAACACAAAAAATCACTTTTTCATCGAGAGTATTATACACGATAAATCCGAAATTGATGGTGTGCTTTGTCAGTTTTTCATTGGTCATTTAGATGTCGACTGCTGTGGATGGATAGAGTGTTTTTCCCACATTCCATATATGAAAAGTTTAGTTTTTTTTAAAGCAAAAAGTGGAGATGCATGTTTTTCATTGGACAGCGATGATATGTAAGAGCACATTCTGGTGTTCATTCTTATTGGATTATTGAATATTTTGAGCCTTTTTAGCTGGTTTTTAAAGCGTTCCTGCTATGTTCCTTCTGCCTGTACTGATTAAGTATGCTACGTTTGGACCGTACCATCACTGAGCGATGATGGTGAATATCATCTGCCAACTGCATGGCTACATGTATTTCTGCAACATTTAAAAAATATATCTTTGATTTTTATATTGATCTGTACTACTCTTTTATTTTCTCTGCACACATAGTATCAGTTCAGGAGACTTAAGGAATATTCCTTAACCAAATACATTCCTGGGATGCTTAGGCAGATTTTAAGACCTGTGTATATTTTCATGTGGGACTGTAGATCGTGAAAAAATATGTTATATTAACACCTTTACCAGATGTTGTTTTTTTTATATATCTTAAAGGTGACACAGAAATCAATCCAAACATAAAGCTGAGGAGTAAAGAGTTAAGAGCCTTGATTAAGGGCCCAACAGCGGCCTTGGGCTTCGAACACACAAACTTTCGGTGACTAATAGCTAATAAGCTCATACTGTGTACATAAAATGTGCCGAAAATGTTTTGTTGTGCCGTGGGGGCAAAAAAAGCACTAAATTCATAGACAATACTTTAGTAAAATAAAAAATAATGATAAAAAATAAATAGTTCTGTCCAAATAAATTGTAAATAAGATTTTTGTATAAGCTGATTCAACAAGCAAATAAAGATACAATTTAGGCTTTTCTCCTGATAATGTGAGACCTTAAAATTATATGACTTTTTTGCCAAAAATGTTATTTACATACCATTGAATATATGCGAGAAATTTAACAGAAAATTTATACGTAAAAGTATACGTATATATATATATATATATAAAAACAATGGCTCAATATCTTAAAATCACAGAATTGTCAGACAGAACCTTATAGTTCTCCAAGGGACAATAACCACGGTTTAAAACCGCCGATTGACCAGAAACGAGATCTGAAAAAAGTTCTGCTGCTACTCAGTTAAAAATAATCTGTGAACTGGATTTGAGCTGAATTTACAGTAAACGGAAAAATACGATCCAAAATGATATACACATAAATTAAATAATACATATATGCCCCCAAATGTTTTGGTATTATTATTTTCTTATATAAGGTCAGGTTGGGGCCACATGGCCTGCACAACAGCTGGACTTAATACATTAAAAAAACTTTTTTAAACAACCAATAAAAGAATGAATGAAAATTGTCTTACCAAGAGCGAACATGCGAAGGCAGGCTTTAGACATCTTTAAGTATCTTTCCCAGCACTTGACAGAGACGGCTTAATTCGCACCACATTCACACGAAATGGCTTCTTATTTCCACTCTGGTCTTTGTGAGAGCGAGCGTCATCATCGAATGTGAGAGCGAGAGCGCCAACAGGATGCCTGCATGCACACACACACACACACAGACACACAACGGCCTCAACACTTTCTAACTGCTCATAGGAAGTCAGACACACAGGAAGCAGCAAGGTGTATGGACGATGATGAACTGTAAGCTTCACAAAGGTCTCAGAAAGGCCAGAGAGGATAAAACCCCAGAAGGCATTATGTATTAATGAAGCATGGTTTAACGCTGTATCTATCACGGGCCATTTCTTGGTAAAACTGGTATAAGCGGTCGCTTAGAGCCCAAAGCCATCAAGAGGCCCCTCACAAGTATGTCGTTTCTTTCATTTTCTTAAAAGGCAACTTGAAAGATACCCATGGAAAAGAGGTGTGCTGCACGAAGATCATGATGAAGCGCACACATTTACCTGGAGCTGAGAAACTGATCAATTAAAAAGCAGAAAGAGAAGAAACTGGTCCAAAATGTTAAAGAACAAAAAGAACAAAAAGCATGAACGCTCGTTGGATTTAGTCTCTTTGCCTGGTTTCTGGCTTTGATCATTAAATTGAATGGAAATGAATTAGTTAATGGCTCACACACTTTAAAATAAATAAATAAATAAAAAGGGTCCCACAAGGGTTCTTTGGCTGGTTAATTGTTTTAGGTTTCTAAAGGGGTTCTACTTGGGAAATACTTTTGTTGACTGAAGAACCCTTTATTTTTGTGTCTCTAGGATAAAAGGTGTTAGGTTAATTTGCATCACGTTGCTAGCTAGCAAGTTAACAGTAGCCAAAAGGTCAGCCGTGTCGTAGACTACATAAAAAAGCCGCCTCGTTTAGGATGAAGGATAAAATATTTTTTGCACTTTGTAACAAATTCATCGTTTTGCACTGTCATTTATTCAACAGTATCAACGCTGATACCAGCTGAGTCTTTTAGCAAGCAGCAGACTCCACATTCTGTTTAATGTTAGATAGTTGGCAAGTAGCATGTGGCTTAGGACCCCCAGCTGTTTAGAAATGGTTCTGGCCGGATCAATGGTCCCAATGGCGCTTGTCACCCCGATCGTGAGCCCACTTCTGCAGCCCATAAGATTTGAGGTTTTCTGTAACAAATAACATGACCACAATACAATACCACAGTACTCCTTAGGTCCGAACTACACTACCAGTCAAAAGTTTGTACACACCTGCTCATAGAAGGGTTTTCTCTTCATTTGTACTATTTTCTCCTAGTTTAGAATAATAATGAAGACATGAACACTA
>JAOUQW010010084.1:0-12407 GCA_028565825.1 Olivaichthys viedmensis
GTAGAATAAGTCTGTAATGTAATGAAACGTGGAGAAGGTGAAAGGGGTGTGCAGACTTTCCGGCTTGACTGTATTTGGTGTTGCTGGAGTCCGGCTCCAAGGTGACGACTACAATCGGTGAGAAGGGTGATTCTGATTCGCGGATGTCTTCTGCATCAAGATGTTGCTGGAGATGGTTACACACAGCTTCTATGTCTTGAGGGTGTATAGGTCTCGCCCTGTGTTTGAATGGCATCTTGTCACTGAGGTTTATGTGGTGTTTTATTTTGTCAGTGTGCCCAAAGTCGAGATCATGCTGTGCAAACACCTCTGGCATGGAGTTCAATTATTCAGTTATCCTCTCTTTCCACTCACTGGGTACCGGAGAGTTTCCAAAGACAAAGTTGAGTTTTGGTTTGTGGTCAGGTTTGGTTGGGGGATCTGAGCCAATAGATTTGATGGACTGAACACTTTTGATGGCGTGCATCTCTGCCATCACAGCTTTTGGAGACGGGGTGATATCATGGTCTGACTCGTTCTTAAGATTGACTGGTATGCAGTGTGGCAGCTTAGGACATCAGTTACCAGTATGCCACCTGGTAAAGAAGCTGATTTTAGTGACTCTACCATTGCCCACTTTCCAGCGTTTGGTGTTCTGCAGCTCACTGATCTGGAGAAGGACTTTGGTCTGACCAGCAGCAATAGTCTCAGAGTCTCTGCTATGCAGTGTCACTTCTCCCACACTGGAATCAACAGACTGTCTGATTCAAGGGTCTTTAAGACAACTTTGTAGCCATAAGGCAGTGACTGGTAGTTCTGAGGTGCAACATCTGCATACTGCTTGTAGAGAACATCCAAAGCATTGGTGGCCATCAACACTGATGACAGAGTGGAGCGCATGTCAGAGCACAATCAGAGCTAGCTTGGGCACCTCGATGTCTAAACCAAGCGAGCTCTTAGGGAACCTGACAGTGGTTTCAACATAGCCAAGGTAAGGAACATCCTGACCATTAGCTCCCTCCACTTCAAGCAGGTTATTCATTGAGTTGATAGGTAGATGAGACAGGTTCTCTTGATAGAACAAGTTGGGGATTGTTGTTACTTGAGAGCCTGTATCTAACAAGCAGCTGCAATCTTTGTCACCTATGGTCACTTCTGCACTTAACTCCAACCAGTCCTTTTGGCAGGGTTACAGACTGCTTTTTGGTGTGAGAGCACATGTGGAAGGTGTGCTGCTTTAGTTTGGGACACTTTGTGTTCCAGTTCCCATTTGTCCCTCAATAGAAACTGACTAGTTTAAATTATCAGGTTTTGAGGCACCAGTTTCAATATCCCATGCTAGCTGCTTTTCTCTGAGCCCCTTTCCTTTTCGAGGCTACCCGAGAGGGGTTTGGCTCACTATCACACTAGGGTTTAATATGCCCATCCTCTCCACATCCGAAGCAATACCAGGGTTTTGATCTGTTGCTTGTGTTGTTGTTTACGTCTCAGCTGTGAAACTTCAGCTTTTGAGGTGTGGGAGTGTCAGCTGAAGACTTTGTGGTAGCTGACTTGGCTCTTTCTGCTGTCTTTGTGTGATTCATGTGAGCTGGGATTGCAAAACAGCTAATTTGTCTTTTTAGATCTTGGATTCCAGATTTGGAATCAGGTGTCGGTTGTAATGGGGTGCATTCTTCTTTGTACTGCACACAATGCCTTGATAATGGGAAGACACTTTCGGCTTTGAGACATTGAAGTGCTGTTTCATGCGGGATGCTTTGGAGGTTCGATTGTCTTCTGCTGTGCGGAGTAAAAGGAGAAGTTCTACAAAGGTAGGTGGGCTCTGTTTCTTTTGTTCTAGCTGCAGTTAAGATATTAAGGTATTGTCCCAGCAACCTCTAACAAACCGTCTTAAAAGTTGTCGGCCAAGGTTGCTTATAGATACTCCTCCCCTCCTGAAGGTGTTCAGCATCACTTGCAGCCGTTGAATCACCATGATCTTGCATTGTATTAACATACTTTGCAAAGAGGTCATCTCCATCTTCAACTGTACCGAAAGAAGAGTCAAGGATTTCCAAGTACATATTTGGAGAAGATTCAGGTGTCAGATGCTTCACGATGTCAAACGCGGGTGACAAAAGGCTTTCAAAGAGTTTACGAGACTTGTGTAGATATGAATGTTTTGTGTCTTTAAGAAGAAGTTCCACATTAGAACGCCATGTCTCAATCAACTTCATTGTTGGAGTGGGGGCAACACCCTGAGAAGTGTCTGAGTCTCAGGGATGTGTTTACCTGCATAGCAGAGTCTTCATTTCTTACTATGTGCTCAACTATTACCTTCTGTAGTTCAGGTGGGTTGACATCAGAAAGTTTCAGAGCAGGCTGTGTCTTCCCTTTGGAGGGTGCTGGTGGTAGAGACCAGTTATTCTCTGACTGAACATGTTGCTCTGGAACTGTACTGGGTTGAGGGATGACCTGTGCAGCAGTTTCTGGAACGGGTTGCCCTGATATCAGGCGAGTTCAGTTCCATGTCTTCACTTTGGGTTTCTGAGTTATCCAGTTATCCACGTGTCTTTATAGCCCGTTGAAAAACCTAAATCTAGGTGTTAAAAAAGTAACAAAATTATTGTACATAAGTTGTCATTCATTAAAGTTTCATATAATTGCACAAAGGGTCTAAATCTGATATTTGTTAGTATATATTAATTTGCTGCATACACATTTTAAGCACTAAAATGGAGCACACATCCCCTCCACAGCTTTTATGCTTCACACTAATTCCAACAAAAAAATTATCCAAAAAATTTGATCCTTCTAAGCTCTTTAGTTCTAACAATGTTGGTATCTTTTGCCAGTCAGAACTCTAATAACCAAGCAAACATTTACAATCGCTTTCAGCTAATTATCCCACAGCTTGCTTTTTGACAGTGAGCTGATTAGCAGACTCGCAGGCTAGCTGTCAAGTGAAGCTGCCTGAGGTGTGAAAACCAAAAATCTATCTGACAAATGCTGCTTCCCTGAGGCACAAAGTTCCGTCAATGTCAAGGTGTGGGAAGACCTTGTTAGTACCGACAATGGTTTAAATTCTCTGGGCAGGTGAGGAGTAACCACTGGGGATGACATCATTATGTAGTTCTAGAATACTGACCAACTGTAGAAGTTCAAGAACACTGACTGACTGTAGTAGTTCTAGAACACTGAATGAATGTTATAATCCTGGGACACTGACCATCTGTAGTAGTTCTAGATCAATGACCATCTGCAGAGATATACTACAGTGTAGTACAGTCATACTATAATCTACAGGTATACTACTGGAATATAACTAATATTGTAGTAGTTCTACAACACTGTCCGACTTTAGAACACTGACCGACCACAGTAGTTTTAGAACACTTACCAACTGTAGTAGTTCTGTAACACAGACTGACTGTAGTAGTTCTAGAACACTGATCAACTAAAGTACTTCTAGAACATTTACCAACTGTAGTAGTTCTACAACACTGACCATCTGCTGTGGTTGTAGAACACTGACTGACTGTGGTAGGTCTAGAACACTGACTGACTGTAGTAATTCTAGAACACTGAATTAATGTTATAATCCTGGGACACTGACCATCTGTAGTAGTTCTAGATCACTGACCATCTGCAGTAGTTGTAGAACACTGACAGAATGTAGCAATTCGAGAACACTGTTGGCTAGTTCTAGAACTTTGCAGTATGTTCCAGTATCAGTGTTATGATGATTATTTACTGTTGCTTCAATACACCATCCATTAGCAGAACCCACCATAAATCCACAGTGAACCTGGAAACATCTGTCCATTTAATCATCTTTATTTTTTTGCTGTGTCCTCAATCACTTTCAAAACACACCATCTAAACAGGAAGCTAATTATATTAAAATGGTCTCTAGCACAAACAGACGATTTACTTTTTCTCCGAGCACGAGGAATAATGTAATATATTACAGGAATAGAACAGGAAGTGTGTTTATTTGATCAGAGCAGAATAGGTTACAGGGTGCCCTGTAGTAGGCTCTTGTATAGAGGGCACAGGTAAAGAAACAGGGGACATATACTGTGTAAACAATACTAAAGCACCACAATACAAAAGTTTTTATTTCTTCCTGTGATCTCTCGTGTATCGCATGATACTGCATTCTAAGGAGACAGAAATTATCAAGGCATTCTGATTTAACTAAAACAAGCCAATGTAGTTTCATGCAAAGTTTGGGAAATCCTGGTGCATCTTTCAGTTAGAATCTATGGGCCAGATTTACTAAGAGATGCGCTAATTGCAGGCGTTTTAGCAACCATTTGTGTAGGTGAGTGTGGGCAATTTAGCACATGCAAATGAGCACAGGTACACCTTGTCTAACTAAGGCCAGCACGATATAAACCCATTTTGCGGACGTTTTCCTGTCAGCAAACAAACCGGTGGATCTGGGGT
Organism: Olivaichthys viedmensis; assembly: GCA_028565825.1. NCBI lineage: Eukaryota > Metazoa > Chordata > Actinopteri > Siluriformes > Diplomystidae > Olivaichthys > Olivaichthys viedmensis. The sequence continues at coordinate 4,411 of JAOUQW010010084.1, forward strand.
GTTTTGCCATAATATTTGATATTAGGGTTTTGAACTGCACACAATTGAAATGTTTAATGAGTTTAACGTTCAATGTTTAATGTTCAATGAGTTAGGAATTAAAGTGCTTTCGAGGAAAAATATTCACATTGAGGCCCTGATTTACTAAAGGTTTGCGTGTGTAAAAACATGTGCAAACTTGATAAATGTCTGTTTTGCGTATTTGCCTTAATAAATTTAAATCGAGAGCAAATTTAGAGTGATTCTACCTAAAAGTGCAAAATACAGGGCGGTGTCTATGGAAATAGATTAATTTAGCAGATAATTACATTAATTGAGATTATGTTTGTAAATTAATATGACCAAAGGTCAGATATTACATTTGTGGAAGCCCGTTTGCCCTATTTGAAGACAAAATAAATAGAAAAGAATGCCTTTTATTGTCGCATTTACAAGTACAGTACAGCGAAATTCTTTTCTTTCCATATCGGTGGGCTGGGATCAGCCATGATACAGCACCCCTGGAGCAGGGAGGGTTAAGGGCCTTGCTCAAGGGCCCAACAGTAGCAGCTTGTCGGTGCTGAGGTTTGAACCCACGACCTTCTGATCAGTAACCCAGTGCCACTGCACCTGACCCATTAATAATGAGAATTTTTCTTGAAATTATGCCTTTGTTTCTCAAAATTATGACTTATTACGTACCATTACTGTGGTATAATGTATCTTTGACTTATTGAAAATATTCATGTTATTTTCACATACTGCATACTACATTTCCGAGTCATTTCATTATGCATTTCTGATTCCTACAAATAAATTCATAATAATGTGATTTTTCGCAGACAATAGGTTTGGAAATGGTTTAATTGGTCATTGAACATAAACATTCTGAGATCCTGAGACATCCTGTCTCCATAGCCCTCAATGCTTTAGCCATGTTTACACCGAAAATAACACCAACTTGTCACAGACGTTAACTAACACATGTCCTAAAGTCAGTAATTATGAGCATTAATAAATTGGAATACATGGTTCATTACAATAAAATCTGCCCAGTATCTTGCACTTTGAAAAGGAAACAATGAGGCAAAAAGTCCATTGCGCTTGTTTGTTAACGTTGTTTTAAACACCAAAAAACGATTTGTGACTGTTCAAAATAGTAGAAAATATGAGCAAAAAATCGGCATGAGTGCAGCACAATTCACTCAGAGAACACTTTAATCAGGTGCCCAATATTCTGCATTTAAGTACAAAACAGTTTTACTGCTGTGAACAGATCATTAGTCAGGCCAAAAGAGGAAACCGTTTTTAGATAAGCCTTTGCTAGTAACTTCTGATTGCTTTTTTACTCATGCAATTACAGAATTACAAACACCCTATTTCAGTGCGGAGAACTCGCCTGAATTTAAGCCCACACGAATATGGGTTCACATTATTATCAAGCAATTTACAATTCACAATAAGCTTGAAAATGAATATTGCAGATTGGGTTTGCGCTATTTTCTATAACTCTATTTTAAAAATAGATTAAATTATTTTGTTGATTGCGGGCTAACAGAGAAGATAAAAGCTCACTTTTATTCCTTTTCAATATGAGAATAGTACTAACCTTTAACGTTAGGTATAGTCAGCGATTTTGGTGGGAGTTGGCTGAAGCTAGATGTTTTGAAACTTAATATTTAAAAATAAATACACACAAAAAAATACAGCCCTTCCCTCCAGTGTTCCCTCCAAAGCCACGCCCCAAAACACATGCCCAGGCTAGAACCTGAAAGCTAGTGCAAGAGGCGGAGATTTCTAAATTGACAGGCAACATGATTGACACAAAGGTAGAGACACCTCCTTGTTCTGATTGGTTGGATTTCGATGTTCCACATCATGTGTTTTTACTCCCGTTTACAGAGCCTGGGGTGCTGCAGAGACTTAAGTTTCTTCTTCTTCTCTTGTTCTGTGAGGAAAACGTCACCGAACATTACAAAAAGTGCTCTGACCCCAGGTAAAATATCTGAAAAATATCTCTGGTCTTTCAACTATGCAGTTTCTGGAAAAGCAATCAGGAAATGGTGACTTATGTGCTAGAAATATGGAACATATTTTTTATAACAGGCACAATAGACCCAATGCTATTTTTGAAATTAACATTCAATGTCAGTTCTATCTAAAAATTCCACTGAGTTTAGATCTAAAACTACTTCTGAGGCGAAAATAAAATTCAATATCTTTATGAATGCTACCATATTAGATCTAATATTATTTTTGGGCCAAAATAATGCCCAACAAGGCTATTCAGTTTTCTAATACACAACCAGTCACATACAAACACACACATGCCACATGAGTTTCTTGAGGAGAGGTACAGTTTGTACAGAAAGACAGAAAATAAGGCAGCCATCAAATCAAGACTAACCAGAAAGCGACTCTACAGAAAATACACTCATCTGTCTGGGCTCTGTTCACACTCTTCCACTATTCCTAAAGAGAAAGACAGAGAAGAAGAGATGGACAGAAGACTGCACCACCAAATGTACTCTTGTTGTTCTCTTGGTGATAATTGACTCCCGTCCTGTGGAGTCCAAAATGCAGCAAAAACACCCTCAGCTTATCGCAGTGCACTTCGAGTCATTACTGGGTGCCACTTTCACACCCATCACTGTGCACCATACAGGGCATTTCAGACTAGAAGACAGATAAAGCATATATCTATTTATTGAACTCATTGAACTTGATTCTGAGCATATTGACAATCATGATCAACACATTAGAAACAACTTACATAAATTTATCACCACAATAACCTCATGCAGATTTTCTCTATCGACAGTAAGTTTTTGGTCAAAAAGCGCAGCTTTACACCACAACATGTTAATTCATAATGTCTGCTGCTTTTTCAGTGTAAAAAAAATCAGTGCTCTGAGAACTACATGTGTATTATCATGTTGTGTATTTGAATGATTATAAAGATTTTGAATGGAATTGATGAGTAGGCTATAACCGCTGCTGTCTTTAGGCCAAAACTATAAGACAGGAATGGCAGAATTAGACAGAGCGAATGACATGAAGAAAAAAAGAGAGAGAGAGTAGATCAGTGGTACCTGTCTGGTATACAAATGAAATGATTAATAATTCATGTTATTGAAGTTTGGAAGAAATACCGCACTTTAAACTCCTGCCTCTAGGCCACCATTTCTTAACTCTACACAAGTCCATGCCGTGGCTTTGTCTTTCGGCACAATCATCCACCACAGAACTGTACACTCTAAAACATTTTTAAGTCTAGAACCCTTAAGGATTCTTAAGTAAGTGAAGAGTGTAGTGAAATAAACCTTGGTAGCTGCTTGATATCATTCTAATAGGAGGACAATATCTCATGTTACTCACAGCTTTAACAGCTACACTCTTAGGAAAAAAAAGTTATTTGGATAGTTAAAGGTTTTTGCGTTCTAGGGGGTTCTACTATCAGAAAGGGAAACACACTGTTATAGGATTTTACATACAGTAGAAACTTTAAGGGGACAAATTGAAGAAGCCTTGAGGGTTGTAGATTTAACGTTTGTTTCTATAAGCGTAAATAATGTGTTTAAAAGCAGTTTGTGTGTTGTGATGTTATGAAAAGGCTGTTCTTATTTTTTAAGAACCAGACCAGCATGTTCCTTTAGGGGATGAAGAGGTATAGCTGATTGATTTTTACATTTACATTGATTAATTTGGCAGAGCTTTTATCTAAAGTGACTTACACCAAAGCAATGACTGTTCTATTAGTAATAAAAACCCAGCAACGCTGTTGAGGATGATGCATGGTGACAGAGGAGAAATATCAAATATCATTTCCCAGGACACACAACACACACTTTTAATGAAAATTAAATAAACACTCTCATTTAATGAGGATTAAAAAGACTGAATATGAGAAACAACCTCCCGCTTTGCAATTCTGTTTGTCCTGAAGTGTCTGACAAACAAACCGAGGCAAATATAGAATTTCTCAATTCGGAGGAATTCCATATCGCATCACGTCGCGAGAAAGTGCCTTATTTGTATATGCACTGATATCTGAAGTGCGTCATTCGCAGACTGGCACCTCAGGAACTGCCAGCTATTCGGAGCGGTGAGATCGTGAGCACCAATAGCTTCTGCACACAAAAAAAACACAAACAAACTGAGCAACATGGAAGTGCTGCATTTCCTCTGAGGTTTAGGGGCCACGTCCTATTTATGGCACGCAAAGTTGCTAGCCAGATATTTATACATGCGCCAAGTAATAGAGACAAATACAGCACCTGGACTTTTTCTTAGAAACAGGAAGCGCCACCTCAGGAATTCAGCTCATACGTTTGGGATTTATTTGGGCCACACGGCGTGGGTCCATTCACACACACCTACTGCGTACATTACACTGTATATATACATGTACAGAAATACACACACAGCTCCACACACGCATACACACTATGACACAGCCGGAGAGAAGGACTGGCACCCTGTCATGACTCTCACACCTTCAGATAGAGCCATTGCCCCGAGCTAAAGATAAAGGTGTCGTATTGTGTTCTGTTGCCTTTAAACCTGAATGTGTGAATGCAGCTTTTTCTGGGCAGGTGGACAATATTTGCTGTGTAATCACACACATACACAGGCAAACAAAAAAGACCTGCACCCACACATACAGTACACACATGCATAAAAGGACATACAGAATAAGACACACACATAGATAGACAGGAAGACATACAGACAGGTGACAAATTAAAGGAAAAAACGACATAAAGCGTGTTAGTAAGATGTTGTGATCACCACGAGACAGCTTTAATGCTCCTTGGTGTAGATTCTACAAGTCTTTGGAACTGTAGTGGAGGAACTGATGGAGCACTGTTCTTCCAAAAGATGTTCCCTCAACTGGTGTTTTGATGATGGTGGTGGAGAGCCGCTGTTTAACACGTCGCTCCAAAATCTTCCATAGGTGTTCAATTGGGTTTAGATCTGGTGACTGCGAAGGCCATAGCATATGATTTACATAATTTTCATCCTCATCAAAGCATTCAGTGACCTCGCGTGACCTGTGGATGCACTCATTTATTCAGGTTTTTCCTTTCATTTGTCACCGACAAACAAAAGCTCACACATTTTAGGACTACTGAAGGTAAAATAGGTCCACGTGCAAGGGCCCAAAACACAATCAATACAACTCTCCAAGTATTCTCAAAAAAGTGAGGATGAATAAGGGTGAATTAATGAATTAATAAATGAAAGAATGAAAAGAATGAATTTGCTAATCAGAGAAATCAGAGAAAGAGAAAAAAAGGGATGTATGAGAGAATCAGACATTTCAGGTACCCAGTTTCCGATCAGACCTCCTTTAGAGCCTGAGATACAGTTTATTTGAGGTATTTAGATCGATTTTAGGTACTGTATATCCAGTCGAGGGCAAAAGTTTGCATCCCCCATGGTTTTTAATTGAAAAAAAAAGAAAAGAAAATGTAGGCCTACCTCGTTTTTTCACAATTTATCTACAAATAAAAAATACAATTCCAAGACGTTACAATTAAAATGTGGGTATATCCTGCAGCATGTCAACAATCCAAAACATAAGGCAAAATCAACAGAAAAGTAGCTTCTTTTTTTTTTATCCTGACCCTCTCAGTCTCCAGAATTGATCTGAAGCAGTCAGTGTATGACGTCTGGCATAGTTACAGCAGAGATGTCAAGAAGAATGTGTGAGGGGCTGGTCTACAGATGGGCAGAATATGTTTTATTAAAAATAAAACCCAGTGAAGATGTTGAGAACAGTGCGTGGTGTCGGAGGAGGAAATATTCTCAAAATAGGCTCTCCCAGGACACATTTAATGAAATGTGTAATTGTGTTATTAAATGAAAATTAAATAAACACGTTTAATGAGGATTAAATAAAAGACTGAACCTCGCAAACGCCCTCCCTCAGTGCCGTTCTGTTTGCCCTGAACTGTCTGAAAAACAAACCGAGGCAAATATAGAATTTCTCAGTTCAGAGGAATTCCATATCACGTCGTGCAAGAAAGCGCCTTATTTGTATATGCACTGATATCTGAAGTGCGTCATTCGCAGACTGGCACCTCAGGTACTGCCAGCTATTCCGAGCACCGAGTACTGAGCGGAGCAGCGTTGACAAACACTATATCATTACATGTACATACACCATATGTATATTTTATATATAACCCATCGAGCGATTATATTTCTGGTTGGTTAGTTGGAACACAGTTGACTCTTCTTACTAGTCCACCCTTTCTGACACTGACCTGAGAGAAACAGAAAACCTGGACTGGACTTCTCACTCAAATTATAAGCTGTGATATCAGTGCAAATGAATGAGTGCCTTTATTTGTCTTTAATAGCCTGCAGTGTGCTTAAGTGAGTGGTAAATAACACTGTGTTATCTGTTTAGTGTTCACCACTTGCTTTTTCTTAACAAAACCACACACACGCAAATTTGTCATGTAGATAGACTGCAACACTTTTGTCAGGCTGATTCTAAGTCAGGCTGTTTTTTTATGATGGATATGGAGGCAGCTCCATAGTGGTGACCCAGAGTCAGTACTTAGTGTCAACTGATCAGACTTTTGTTACTTGTGTATTTTGTAACAAAAAAAAAAAAGTAGAACATACAGTATGATTTATTGGGGATCTTCTTTTAGTTATTATTTGTAATTAGCACAAGAGGTGACATCAATCATGGATGTAGCTTCAGTGTAGTGAAACTACTTTTGCCATGTGACTTGTAATGTAGCTACATTTCTCTGAAGGATAGCCTTAATTCAGTTTTAGCTGCATTTTTTGTAGAGTAACTTTTAGCTTAACTAACTAGCGTAGAGCGCTCTAAATTCGGCCTTTCCCTACAGTCGGCCACTGACGCGCTTGACGTTTTTGTTTCAGTTTGTGGACCTGATTTCAAGTACACCCAGTCGGAAAATTAAATGACTATCATTAAAATCGCAGCAAAAATTTGTTTTGGAGCAGCGACAGCTTCTACTGCTATTTTAAGCTGTAAGCGTTAATGTAACAGCATTATGTAGAAGGGCTAGGGGAGCTCATAGAAACCAGTCTTACCTTCATAAACCACCCCTCGTCTGTCAGTAAAAATTTGATTTTCAGTCACAGTTGACCGAAGCAATAGGCGGTCGTTAAACGGTATTGTACTTTGGTTGCGTGGTGCGGATTTTAGGGTTTTTCGCATCGATCTACCAAAACATACGAACAGTAAAACAATATTTAGCTTATGGCTTTCAGTTAGTGTTAGTTATTAATGTAACTAATGTATTAATGCAAAGTTATTAATGCTAGTGTTAGATATTAATGTACACAACTTTAATTAAAAAAACAAAACAAATGATATTAATGAGTATAGTGAGTCACATTGTTTGCTTGTGTAACACCCAGAGCCTCATCGGCTCCAATTCGGACTCACGTATCTGAATCCACTCCATCCCGGACTTTAACACGCTCCCAATCTCCCAGCTACTAACGAGCTCAGCTGAATCTCATCACAATAATGACTCTCTCTACATATACCACCATCCAAACAGTCACACTCTGCAAAGTCTTGCCACAGTTTATCTTTGCGCGTTCCCAAGCCTTATTTTCCTATTTTGTCTATCTAATTCCGAATACAGGTTTTGTACCTCGTCTCCTGTGTGCTCTACATTGCTCTGTTTGCCCATGGACTTGAACCCTGCCTGCTTTGACCACGACTCTGCTTGCCATTCTGGATTTGACAATGAAGTGTTTTGCGATTGTATCCTGCTGTCTGATTGTTACAGCTTGCTCAACACTGGGTATATAGTAATTTTACCACAACCCGTGCACACAAGCAGGGGTTAAATTGGGAATTAGGACATGGGGGAGCTCTACTTCTTTCATGGGTGGCAACAATGTGGGAACAATATTGTTCAATTTATGTGTTATTATATGTTGATCAGAAGGTCGTGGGTTCAAACCTCAGCTCCGCCAAGCTGCCACTGTTGGGCCCTTGAGCAAGGCCCTTAACC
>JAOUQW010010092.1:0-12407 GCA_028565825.1 Olivaichthys viedmensis
GCACAGCTGATGATTAATATATATATATATATATATATATATATATATACACACACACACACACACACACACACACAGTTAGTTAGTTAGTTAGGTGATTTCTATTATTATTTTTTAGAGATTTTTATTTTGTTATTATATTTTAGTTTCAATTTTAGCTTTAGTAATTTTACTTTGTACTTTATTGTGTAAGAGATTGAAACTCAAAACATTCACTCTCTTCCTAACAGCCGAATGTTGCACTGAAAAACTGAAATTAATTAAGTTCTTTGTACTGCTTTTTATTTTATTTTAGTTAGTTTCTGAGCCAATGTTTCCCATTTTCATTTAGTTGCAGTTTTTTATTTAATTTGATTATATTATTTTACTTCATTTTACTTATGAAAATGTTTTTATAAATACCGACTCAAACACACATGTTTTCAGACATGAATAAATGTGTTCAAATGTATAATTCACCAACCAGGTTGTTATTACATTGTACTAACATGTTATATATGTTTATTATATATGTCTCAGTAGAATATATTATAATCACGGGTACACATAAAAGCAGGCTCCTACCAGCCAAATACGACAGGTTTCCTTGTATAATTACATACACAAACACACACACACACACACACGCACACACACACACACACACACACACACAGTTATTTCAGACATGAACAGATACAGTGGCATCATCGCTTTTAACTCACAGTTTCACCCTACTTTCATTAAACCTCAACCATCAGCGTCAGCCAGTGAAACACACTATTACTATTACTGTAATAACGTATTAATTACATGTTTATAGTGGTTTTATCATGGTCTATCGCCCCATGGTCTATAACCCCAAAGCCAGTTGAGTCTCATCATTTGTGCAGGTAGTCATCTATACAAGACTTATGGCAATAATTTGAGATCTTAAGGTTTTTTTAAGGTTTAAGGAGATTTTAAGGTATTCAGCCATAAAATTTTTCCCCTCATTAAGCTCAAAGCAGATACAACCTTTCAACTTTGTTTTTTATACTTTTAAGCAATATTTTGGTGTAAAACCTCTCATATATTCATAGTGTCATGTAAATAACATATTTTTTGGTTAAAAAAAAGAAGAAGAAAAAGTCATTCCAATTCCAAGGCCTCTATTTGTATGTGATTCTTTATCTCCAAAAAAAATTAAATAAAGTGTTCCTGTTAGACTAGGGTGAAAAATATTCATATGCATGAAAAAATAGAACATTGAGTTAACACAAAGCAAGATGGCAAACTAGAAATTGTGTTTGTATGAAATATGAAGGTCAAAGTAATTAGGAAAAACAGAAAGAATAGAGCAATAGATACCTGCAGGATGGAATAGGAGAGGGAGAAAAGGGCAAAAAGATGAAGGATAATGAAAGAGTCAGACAAAACAAGAGAATGAAAAAGAAAGAGACGTGCTGGTTAGACCCCTCCTATGCGTACAAAAAAAATGTAATAAAGAAATAAAAAATATATGTTTTAATATTATGATAATCGGCTAACCTTTGACCAGAGTTTATTGTATTATCACAATATTGTATTTTTTTAAACAATTACTATGTTTATCTGTCTCATTTGGCATCACATTCAGAACTTCCTTCTGACCAACATGTCTAACACAACACGCTAAGCTAACATAGCTAACTAGCTAGAGCTACCAAACAAACCTAGCTAGCTAATACTAGCTAGCAAGTTGTCAGGCTGTGTTACATTAGCTAGGTAAATTTAGCCATAGGAAGGACTTCTGGCAATCTGTGAACATAACTGAGACTGTTAATCGGTAATATAGACTGTTAAGCAGTAAAAAAATAACATTTTCAAAGGTACATTTTAAATGTATTTCTCTGTTGCAGCTACAGAATTGACGACAGAAAAGGTTAGAAGCCGACAGCAAGGTCTTCAGTACGCGTTAGAAGGATTTATAAATGACGTTTAAATACATTACATTAAACAACATTAAAAAGATTAAGTCCAAATGCTACTGCTCTCAGCTTGAGCTGATCTAGCTAACTTACTTTATCAACTTGATAAAGTTACTGCACAGCTAATGTTGGGAAAGCAGTATTAAAGGTTCGTCTTAGCTGAACAATGGCTTTACGTTAACAGCTGTTTCAAGTAAACAACCATTTTAATGGTTCTGCAGACAAACTAGCTAGCTAACATTTAGCATCCCAGCTAACTTTAGCTATACTTGGGTTGTTATGGCTGAACTAAACAGCAGATGAAGTGACTCGCCTTTCAACAGACACTTTGGTTCAGCTAATAGTGAGCTCTATCACACAGACTAACCCAAAGCTAATATTTAAAAAAAATTGCATTTTGGGCTTTTGAAATAGGTAGAAAAACCTCTTCTACTCTGTCAGGGTATTGGCTGTCGCTTTCACAAGCCCCCCCTCTTCTACTCTGTCAGGGTATTGGATGTCGCTTTCACGAGCCCCCCCCCTTCTACTCTGTCAGGGTATTGGATGTCGCTTTCACGAGCCCCCCTTCTTCTACTCTGTCAGGGTATTGGATGTCGCTTTCACGAGACCCCCAGGAGCGTCGTTTAGTCAAATCTGGAGCTTCAAATTAAAAGTATGTCCACAGGAAACGCTGACATGCCGTTCATTCATGCTGAGAGCTTGACCAAGGTAATGGCAGATAGCAACGATTGGTAAGCTAAGCAGTGATTGGATGGCCAAGAAAATAAGGCAGGGCTTGGAATCGATCAATAATAATGACAATATGTTATAGTGCCCATAATAACAATATTGTACGTGTTGATGAGCAGCGAGTATCAGCACGTAGTTATACTTGATTTACTCTTCACACAATGATATTTCTGGTAATAAAAATCACTATGAGTGCATTTTGTCATGATGATTATTGTTGAATCTGACAACAGACAAAATCATAACAACCAATGGTAACAGTGATTAGAAACTTCAATAAAACATTTTAAGCTGCTAGAACAAGACAACTGTTTGGAGCTGCTATATTTTTGCAGAAATGTAAATTTAAAGGCAATTTTAAATGCAGACTGAATGTAAACAATTGTTACTCTTCAAATTGCAATGTGCAAATGGGCATGGATTTAACTTTTTGTTTGGGACCAAATGTTCCCATAATGATATGAATACATTACAATTCTGAGATTGTAGGGACATTTGGTTGGTCCCCGTGAGGAAGACTGCAGCTTTTATTTGAAAAACTAAAAGAGGCAAAAAAGATTGTGTGTGTGTTCATCGCAAAGTAATTTTCTGTGGCATAAATAGATAGAGAGAGCACTTAGAATATTTAATGAAATAGGGGAAAGTGTGTGAAGGAAAACAAGGGAGAGAACATGATGGAGTAAATGACAGAGAGAGCATTTTACGTGTTATGTGTATTAAGGGAAATACTCCGAAAGACAAAAAGCTCTTCATCCAACCAGCAGCCTCTGTGATCAAATAATAATCTAGGGCAACTGCACCCGCACACACGCACGCACATACACACGCGCACACACACGCGCACGCACACACACACGCACACACGCACACACACAAACATACACACATGCACACACACACACGCACACACACACACACACTCACATATCCAGCAAACTGCAGACCTCAACTTGCTGCAGTGCTCACTCTCTCTAACACACACTCAAAAGAATTACAAACCTCAACGTGAACCGACACACTCTCTCTCACTCCCAAATACAGTTCTCACCCACACGTGCACACACACGCACAAACACACACACTCAAGAGCCGCAGTGCCTTTTAGCTTGCACAGATCTGTCAGTTTACAGCAAGATCAAAACCGGCCCAATTCCCAAGAAGCACAGACACACACATACACTCACATTCTGGCCTAGAACAGACTCAACCATTCAAATGGACACAGAAAAACAACCATACACACACACACACACACCACACACCACACACACACACGCACACACACACACACACACACACTTGTGCTATCCTGAATACATGATAATAGAGATAAGGTATTTAACTCAGTAACTCTCTCTGTGTCTTTCCCTCTTTTTCCTCTCTCAGGTGCTCAGGCTGGTACTTCCTCCGGGTCTAGTAAGTCCTCCCTCTCTCTCTTTCCCTCGCTCCCTTATTCTGTCTTTGTTTGTTGTTCTGTGTTCTTCTCTCCAATCTATCCGCTTCATTTTTAATAGGCTGCCTGTCCCATGCCTTTCATCAGCAGCAGCCCAGGAACATTGACTACAGTTCAGAGAGAGAGAGGGTTAAAAGACAGACAGTTAGGACAAGAGGTTGTGTGGAAATAAAGGGGGAAAAAAGGAAGGGGATGGAAGGATGGCGTGAATCCCAGAGGGGTGGAACAGATGGAGAGTGATTAGCAATTCTCTCCCAGGACACGCCCCAAGCTCTACGCACTGCAAAAGAAAAGGAAAAACTATACACACCTATACAAACACACGCACGCACGCACGCACACACACACAGAGCTGGGGAGGGTGTTCCTGTGGGATATAATGAAGTTTGACATCAATAACAATGATTTCAGCACTGAAATAAACCGATTGTATAATGCATATTAAAAAGTTCCAAAAAGTTCACAGATCACTGTGCTTTAAGTTTGTACATTTAGAGCACGTAGTATGCTTTTTTTTATTTTTTTTATTCCTTTCCACGATTGAACAAATAACATCTCTCTCAACTGATGCAACTCTACCAGTTCTGATTGCCACAGAGAAGGCTACCATGGCAAAAACCGTGACAGTGGTTACCATGAATACTACCTCCATTACCACACCCTTTGTCCCTGTTATGGACACAATGGCTGAGCCAACTACAACTCCCACAAAAGAACTGACAACCAGCACTACCATGGAACTGCAGACGATAGAAGGTGGGCCTGGGGTGAAAACGAACTGTGTATTAGTGAAGATACACTAGTGTGAATGAGTAATAACGATTATGTGTGTGTGTGTGTGTGTGTGTACACACTAGTGTGAATAAATTATAATCCCTGTCAGGGTTCCCACATGTCCTGGAAACCTGGAAATTCATAGACTAGTTTTCTAGTCATGGAAAACACCTGGAAAATAGAAAATTGATGAAGTGTCCTGGAAATACTTGTCAGGTTCTGGAAAAGTGTAAAGTTAGGATTAAGCCGATGTGCCCCATGGAAGCCTATGGAAGGTCAGGTTTACACCTATTCTGTGAAATTCTTGTAAATGGATGAGTGCTACTGCCAGTCCAATTTAATCCAGGTTGAGGTCAGCTGGATCCTTATTACAATACCAACTCGTCCAGTTTACCTCTGTGAGCTTTGCCATTTCTAGTAGTCATCATATCAGAGGGACTTGAGGAGCCGCCGTGACTGCACCTCTGAAATTTTATGGAACTTAAGCTGTTTTTTAAGAAGGCAGCTCTATAGTGCTGACTTAGAGTCAGTCCTTCAGGACAACTGGCCAAATTTTTGTTAATTGTTTGTTTGGTAATTAAAAAACCAAAACAAAAAACATCAATCCTGTATGTAACTTCAATGCACTTAAGCATTGTACAAGCCATGCAGCTTATAGTGTAGCTAGCTACATTTCTCTAAACAAGAGCTTTAATGTAACTGAGCTAGCTACGTTTTATGTAAAGTGTAGTTTAGATCTGTACATTTTTAAAGTAGCTTGCCCAACATTGATACACTCACACACATAAATGAGCGTTAAAATCGGCGTTATTACAGTGCAAGTTTACGAGCAGTTTCCATCCTGTCTGTCAACCAATATTACCCTGGAAGCATCACAATTGTGTTTTGACAGAGATGCAAAATGCATTAAGGTGCATGTACTGCTTTAAAAAACCCCTCTCACACACACTTACTGCTTTGTCCGAGCCATACATTTTAAATCAGGAAAATTTTAATTGATTTCAATTAAAACACTGCTATATATACATAAAGTAAGTACACCAAAAGGGGAATAGCAGAACAAAGTGTGTGTGTGTGTGTGTGTGTGTGTGTATGTGTATGTGTGTGTGTGTGTGTGTGCACACATAGTGAATTTAAACCCATAAATCACCCTCCTCTTTGTTCCCCAAGGTCTAAAGTCTGGGTTCTCAGCTCCAGTCCTCGGCCCCACTGCACGGCACTACACAGTTTTGAGCTTTTCCTGCTCCCAGCACACCTGCTACAGCTCACACAGGGCTGGTGATCATTAGCTGCTGAGCTGGAGCAGGTGTGCTGGGAGCAGGAAAAGCTTAAAACTGTGCAGTGTGTGTGTGTGTGTGTGTGTGTGTGTGTGTAAAAGACAGACTAATAAAATGTACGGAGTACGGAGAAAGGCCATAGTGTGTATATTAGTTTGTGTTGGATATGCCTTCTAACACACATATGATGGTGTGTGTATTAGCAGGGTTTAAAAAAATAATTAATCAACTAAAATACTACTGTTCCCTTTTACCCAAACACAGAGACTGATTCTGCGACTCTGGATTTCACCAAAGGTGGGACAAGTTTGATCCTTACAGGCTTCTGTAGTTCCTTAGCAAAGCTGTAGAAATGAGCAAACTGGTCTAGCAAGTCATTTGTGTAAAAAGATATGGGGGGAAATGAAATAAATAATACTATTCACTTGTACACATTCATATAGATTTGCAATTGTAATAGATTTCAAAGAGTAGATGCTAATTTCTGTAGTTAACATTTGCAGAGCAACATAGTGATATTTATTGTAAACTGCAAAAAATTGAAGGATATAGAAGTTGGACACAGTTGTTATATAGTAGATGTAACTATATTGTGTAGTATTTTAACCCACAGTTAGCACATAGTGTAGTGTTAAGATTGGGGTTGGACACATCTCCTGAGTGGCGCAACAGAAAAGCATTCGCCCGATCGTCGGGAGATTGTGAGTTTGAATCCTGGCGATGCCACAGCCATTTGTGGCCAGGAGTACAAGAGAGCATAATTGGCCCTGCTCACTGGGTGGGAAGGATGGCATTACTGTCTCCCCTGTTGATTAGAGCAACACTAGCCAATCGTGGCTGTCTGTGAGCTCATGCATACGGAAGAAGGCAGTTAGTGCCCTGTGACGTTGCATAAGCAGCAGTTCGAAAAGATGCAGTAGTTGGCTTTATGTGTCTCGGAGAAAGCACGTGTTAGCCCTCACCCTCCCAGGTTGGTAGCTGTCGTGCGATAGGGGAGAACTAGCTAGTGGGTGGGAATTGGCAATGACCAAATTGAGAGAAATTGGGTTTAAAAAATCCCCCAAAAAAATTATAATAATAATAAAGGGTTGGGTGGTATTTGAAAATTACAACAGTGTCACATTTCTTTTCCACATCTATGCCAACATAAATTTTAACCAATTACATTTTAATTATGGCGCACCGCACTGGCTGATTGGTCAGAAAACGGTATGCTTTCTGTGTCGCCTAAATTTTGGGCTGAGGCTTCACAGCTATGTTTCCATCGACTTTATGCGCATAATGCAAGCGATAAAAGGAAAATGTGTTAAAAAATGCTTGGGAACCTTTTTGCCAGCAGCTCGTTTCCATTAAAAATATGTTTTGCGATTTTAAAAAGCTGTAAGTAACGACTTCACCTTCAGCAAAAACCTGCTGTTGCATAAGTTATGCTTTCTCTGTAAAAAAAAAAAAAAAAAATTGTGTTTGACATGTTTCCATCAAGACTTTCATGTATATCGCAAACTTCTTTGACTTTTCCCTAGTCACCTGATGATGAAAAACAGAACAGACAAAATATAGACCATGTATTTATAGTGCACTGTTTAATTTCGGCCAGTTTCTTCTGTCTGTGAATTTCCACAGTGAACAACATCCAAAGACAATGGTGCAGAAATGAAGCGACTAAGTAACTGCCCTTTTAACGTGCTGTAGTTCCCCATCAAATAAAGACGTCACCTTATTTTCAATAACTGAAGGTTTTCTATAACTAAGGTTCTTGTCTCCTCCTCAGTCCAGCTGCACCGCTCTGCCGCTGTTGTGCCCAAATCTTCTTGCCCATAACGGGACATTTACATTTATAGCTTTTAGCACAGCGACTTACAGAAGGCCATGGTCTAGAAATACCATCAAGCTAAAACCCCGTTAGAGAGGACTTAGTGAGAGAGTTGGTGCAGCAAAGAAAACAGAATATGATTTTTTTATTTATTTTTTTAGATTAAGTGATAGCTTAAGAGTTTAGTCAAGAGGTGGGTCTTCAGTCTTCGTTTGAAGAGATCCAGTGACTGAGCTGTTCGGACAGCCAGGGGAAGTTCATTCCATCACCTGGGTGCCAGAACAGTCTTGATGCATGTCTTCCTTGAGTCTTGAGGGATGGTCGAGTCGAGCTGTGCTTGTGGCTCGAAGGGAACGTGGTTCAGAGTGGGGTTTGATCAGTGTCTTCGGGTAGGTGGGGTCTGGTCCGTTTTTGACTTTGTAGGCCAGCATCAGTGCTTTAAATGATGAGATGTCCACCAGACATGCTGAGATCCGTGCAGAATCATGAGTGTCTGATGGAGGAAAGGAGAAAATGTGTTGTCATCAGCATAACAGTGGTATGAGACAATTCCTGTTTCTAACGGAAAGCATTTATTTGAAAGCATATTCCAAATAAATTGTTGACACAACATATTACAGCCTTACGAGATAAATTATCACATGATTCAAGGCTTATAAATTTTCCTCAGACCTTGTTTAAAGCAAACAAGGTTTAAAGTGGAGGCTTCACTTCTAAGGGGCAGGAAGATTTTGGTACAACAATGGCGTCCTGCTTTTCCCGTGTTTTATTGGTTTGTTGTGGGAAAGGCACATAATAAATCATGTCACATGATACAAAATTTATTTCGTAATTGCAGGTTTTTCCGGTCAAAAATGTTTCCACTACAGCTTTTTTCGCAACATTTCACGTATCGACAATCAATTTATTTGCTAAAGTCTTTGTCGATATCTGTAAAATATTACAAATTAATGCCCTTTCCATCCCCTACATTGGCAAATATTTAAAATTTTTCGAATAAAATCCCTTGGATGGAAACCCGGCTACTGATTGGTGATGTGTTAAACTGAAAAGAAAAAGGGAAAAAAGCGCACAACAACATCAGAGCTTTCTGTTTATTGTTGCTAGCCTGTAATCCTTGGAGAGGAAAACCCGCTTACCTGGTGCAAAACAAATCAAACATGCTTATACTGGGGGAAAATATTTGGGGAGTGATTGACAATAGGGAAAAAAAATCTCAACTCTAGTTGAGATCACACATTTCAATGCTAATGTGCTTTAATTTCATAGAGCTAAATGTATACTATGAACACCCCCCCACACACCACACATACACAGACACGCATAATAATATCATGCGTATCCTGTGTATATACTACTGAAATTTTCTTAATCATATTTTCTAGAATTGTCTACCTTAAAGCAGGCAGACTGAATGCTAAGCTAATAAATCAAAATAAAAGCTAAGCTGGTGCTGAACCCCCAAGGCTGCTGTACTTAAAGATGGAAGACTTTTTTTCCCTTGTTTACTGTTTTTAATAACCGTTTTAATTAATCAGCTATGAAAAATTGTCAAATCATATCTTTCTAATATTCTTCACTAATTTAAGTCAAAAAAGTGTTCTTATTGACTGAAAGCAGTTGGGACATGCTGATTGAGTCAATAGCATGTACATCCATATTGTACAACAACAATTAACGCTGTGTGTTAGAAAGAAAGATTCAAACTATAAATAAATATAATAAACGAGTAACTAAATTCTACAAAATTTAAAATAACAAAAACAGGTAAGGTCAGGTGGCCAGGCTTTACTAAACAGAGCTAGCTGCTAGACACTTTTCCACCACAGGAATGGTTTTAGGAATCCAAAAAATTTTCATGAACTCAGGCGCGTTTCCACCAGAGGAAGCAGGCCCTGTTTTAGTTCCTGGGCTGTTATTCCAGAAACCTTTTTAGTTTCTACTCTATTTTAGATCCTTTTCTCTGGATCAGAAAATAGTGGAGCTTGCCAAACTGAATGCTGTTGATTAGTCAATATGCAAGCTTCACAGCATAACTCACTCTCTTACCCACCTTTTTTTTTTTTTTTTAAACCTACCTTTATATAACAAAAGATTAGTAAAGCTTGTGTATATTAGAGGCCTTGCACCATGGCCAGGAAAAGCAAAACTTCTCAGTAATGTGGGAAGTAAGTAGGAAGTCTTAAATGTTGCAGAAGTGTATTTTATACATGCTTGTATTGGAATGCTGCTCGTGGCAAACAGCAAAACTAGATTTAAAATATGAAATAGCACTTTGAGAGTGTGACCGTTGCTGTGCCGCTTGCCGCAGCTGGTTTAAAAATCTACATTAATGTTAACAACATATTTGCATAACAAAGCAAAACAACACACTTTAATCTCAGCTTCCTCCATGTTCTCTATGTTGCTGTACTTAACTGTATGTAACCTTTGCTCAGTTTGTGTCACTGCTGTTATTTTACATAACACTCACCTGCAGTGCAGTGATAATAGAAAACAGGAACAGTTTTTTTTTCTCAGGACAGTTCTAGAACTCTTCAGTCCCTTAACTAAGGCCCCGTTTACACCTGGTGTAAACACACATGCGTCCAGAGTGATCAGATCACAAGTGGAAGCGCTAAGTACAAGTGTAAACGGGGTCTTTCAGGCCAATTTCTGAGATCATCATCAATGTATCTCTCATTGTTTTACAGAACCTATAATCCTGTGCGTCCGCTCTGGTGCAGCAGAAAAATGCATCTGAAAACATCTGCACAGTGGGGGAGATGGAAGAGTTTCTTTACTAATATTGCTGCTTTTGACGTGCGCCTCAAAATGTTTGTTTACAGCAACTCTTATAGATATTGATGTGCTGCCAGTTGTGGATAGCCACATGCGTTGTGGAAAATTAGTGCACACTTAGCTAAGTGGTTAAACGGCACCCACCCTTACCACATACTGAGTGAAGCTGGGTAATTGAGATTTCTCATTTATGAAAGTGCACAGAAACGAATAAATACGGAGTGCATAAACACGCAGACAGTGTGCGCACACGCGCACGCACACACACACACACACACACACACACAAGTACTGACATTCTCTTGAGATAAATGAATAGTTCATATAGCTCGAATAAGTCAAACATAATGTTGTGTATGATGGGCAGATTAAAGGGGAGAAATGATTGAAAGAGAGAAGGAGTAGCAAGACAGAACTTCAAAAACTACTGACAGGTAGTATAAGTGTGTGTGTAGCAGAAGGGGGAAAAAAAGGGTAGATGACTACGTGCACGGGTTATACTACTGGCAGGTAGTATAAGGGTGTGTGTGTGTGTGTGTGTGTGTGCCAGGAAGGGGGGGTAGATGACCGTGCACGGGTTGTGATCTAAATGCTGACCTTGGTGTGCTGCATCAGACATAGAAAATGGAAAGCTTCCTGTTTTGTCCAGCAATAATTTCTTTATAAATGTGAATAAAATTGCAATTTCCTAACCAATAATTCACATATTAGCTGTATTTGAGCCAGTGGCAGTGGCTGTGTGTGTGCGCGTTCATGCATTGTAAAGACAAAAAAAAGCAGGAGAGCTAGATACCATTCATTAGGTCAGACTGTAAAAATAATAGAATGATAGAGATGATAAAATAAAATATTTTCTGCAGATTGTGTGTGTGTGAGAGTGTAGTCACTCATGGCCCTGCTCTTGAAATTGAGCACACACACACATGCACATACAGACATGCTGAATTTGCTCTGTGTGGGGAAGTTACTGGACCTGAATAATAATGAGTGTCCGGTGTGTACCGTGGTGAATTGTTGAAGCAAGTACCATTCTGTAGGGCTGTTAGATCTAATTTTACTGTACTCATTTTCATAATATTTACATATTTAAGAACAGATGTTCTACTTTTAGTCGCTTAACATAAGACTATCAGAACTCGCATTTCAAGCTAAATGACTTATCATTTGTAATGCTTGAGGAAATTTATGACATACTTTATTTTCACATATTTTTAGAATTATGTATACATTTTCTAATTAAATAATTTTTTTTAAATAAGAAAAAAAGTGTGTCTGCTTAAATTGATATTACATAGGTGTTATTACCAACAGGCACTTTTTTAGGTCACTCTTTTTCTGTGGCTGAATCTCAAATATCATTTTATTGGACATATAGTGCCCTACTCAGGTTCTAGAACACCATTATGTTATAGCCTTTGTGCATATATAGTGAATAGTAAGCAATTTGGGATTCAGCCTAACTGTGTTAAATAAAAATAAATATTCCTGCAAGTTGTAGATGGCACATTTTTACATAGATCTTTGTGAGCGAAATGTAAAATTCTGCAAAATATAAGCTGCAAAAATAATTAGTGTGGGTAACTAAATAAAAACTAATCAGAAATATTTTATGATCAAGTTTATGATAAAATTATGATATTACCGTCTCATGA
>JAOUQW010010102.1:0-12406 GCA_028565825.1 Olivaichthys viedmensis
GGTGTTGAGGGTCCAGGTGAGGTCATCTGTGATGTGCACACCAAGGAACTTGGAGCTTTTGACTCTCTCCACAGTTCTGTATTAAAGAGTTTAACCTGCTTTAAACCTGTATCAAAGAGTTTAACCTGCTTTATGCTGACCCACTGTAGTATGTTAATTTATCAGTGTAACCCTTTTAGTCACTATGATCTCTATAAGAAACGATTACCTTTGAAATGAGCTGAAGTAATCTGATCGCAAAATAATTTTATTTTGAATAGGTTATGACCCATTTAGGGGGAAAAAAAATCAGGTTTTGTAATGTATTCAGCATCTAAGTCTGAGAGTTAATGATTTCCTGGAAATGAAAATATTTTGCTATTTAGATGGCTGAGCATTTATGTATTATTTAGCATCTTTTTTAGACATCTGTTACTTTTTTAGACATTATTTTTAGTGTTTGTCTTATTGTAATGGGTGTTTGCATTTTTTTTTATTATAAATGCATGTTATACAGTAAATATTAGTGATTTAGTTTTTAATATTGGGAGGAATAACATACAGTAAGTTGTGTGGAGTGGCGCTCGGGAGGAATTTTTTCTCCGGCAGCCAGTTTGAGTTTTGAAATCAGCAGTGTTCGGTGTGGTTTTCTCTAGTTTGTTGTTATAAGAGTGGTTTGTATGAATAATAGCTGGCAGTTGAAATCAGAGCCTGACCATGAAGTTTATTTTCCCATCAGATATTTCCTGTCATACACGCCAGTTTACATTATGGCCTGTAGATGGAGACAAACACTGTTTGTCTGGGAGATGAGGCCTGGGCTCCGGTGCTGACAGCATAGCTGAAGGGGAGTAAGCAAAGTGAGCTCAGTTCAAACAGGACCATTTCCACACACCATTTATTTCTCAAGCTGTAATGAGAGCATGGGTAATACGCTCATTAACACCATAATCACAGAACACCAAAGTTGCAGCTTCAGCGATAAAGCGTTTTAAATACTAAGGGTATGTCCCAAATGGTAAAAATAAGTTTACTTAGGGGTTGTTTCAAAAATGTAAGCTATTTTAAGAAATTATCCCATACAATCCATTCTAACAAGACTTCTTGATGGTTGTTATTTCTGAATGTTCATATGGTGTTCATTTCAGTGGCAGAGGGACTGTTTTCCCATAATGCACCGTTATCTTTATTAGCTGAAATGTTTGCATTCCCGCTGACATGTTCTAGTTAATTTCTTTGAATGCACCTTATTAAGGACTGTCAACACATTTGCTTTATTCAATCTAATTTAACACATGAAAATTTAAAACAGGCTCAAATTCTCAGGCGGTTTGCTGTGAGCAGAGTTAAGAATCAATGGGAAACAGGGAAACAGCTTTCACAAGGAAAAAAAAATCTGACCTTCTACAGAGCTGGAAAAGGGGATAAAAAGATATCAACGTGTTTAGTGAGACCATCACCACCAGTAAAAACCATCATTCAGAACTGAAAGAAACAAACATAAAGACACAACCAAAAAGTGAGAAAGAAAACCGAGAAAAAAAAACAAAATAAAAGAAAGAAAAAAAAAGAAAACAGCAGGAAAAGCCCTTAGAGGGAAGTGGAATAAAGTCCACATTTATACCACATTCAGAAAAATATAATTTTGATTGTTTCACTATTAATATCTTTACATACACTATTTAACTATTTTTCTTACTTGTGATAATAAAGAAACATCTGCTAAAACCTAATTCGCATTAAATGTCTTGTTGGTTTCATTATGTTCGAAGTAAGGGTGTGCAAACTTTTGCAATTAAGTATCTCACTCGCTAACCACTAAGTATTGAATTATCTAGTGTCATATTAGCTAACAAGTTCAAGTTCAAGTTGGTTTTTATTGTCCTTTCTCCATATACCTCGTATACATTGAAATTAAATGTCGTTTCTCCAGGACCATGGTGCAACACGCAACGATACAGCAGCACACTATACAGGACTACATAAAGTGCAAATACACGACAGTGAGGACGAGTGCAAATATACACTATACGACTAATTTGCTGTGAAAAATAGGCTACAACAGTGCAAATGTTCCCTCTTTTTTTTTTTGGTGACTCTTCTTTGGGATGTCGTATCTGTTTACACCATCCTACAGTACCATGACTTGTTAAAATTAATTTGAATAAGGGAACAGTCTCAGTCTAAAGATTAACATTCATTGAAAAAGAACAAAAAAAGAACAGGTGTATACAAATACTGCATCACAAAGGAGAGTTGCTAGAAAAAAAGAATATCATAACTTTGGCCTTTAGTAACTAGCTAATAGCATGAGCGCTAATGGGGTAATGAATCTTGTTCCAAAATAGCACTCTACATAAATCAACACAATCAGGTAGACCTGACAGAGGACCCAGGGATGCTAAGCAGAGCTAAGGTTATGCTTTTTATCATTACACAGTCATTTCTTAGTGTTAAAACTAACACAGTGCATTATGGGTAACAGCACCTCGGTCACTGAGACTACACTGTATGAGCACTCAGAAATATAGTAAGTCTTGTTAGAACAACCTGCTTCACTGTGCATATGACAATAAAGAACTTGAATTCTAGCATTTGGCACAGAACATATGGTTAAGTTCTCAACTCAGTCCCTCAGTGACATCACTATCTACAGGTGTTTGACTCAACCACACACCACAACACCTGGTTCCACTGGTTTGGTTCCTTTCTTTATCACAGAGCAGTTTATTAGTGAAATGAGGCCGTGGTGTGTAGGCCTGAAATAAACACCTGTAGACACCGTGGATGGAAAAAAAAAAAGCAGGCTCGCCAGGACATTAGTCCTCACCCACATGTGGTTACAACTAACATCAAGTTTTACCCCAGGAAATCCCCCATGGACTTATTGCGCATGTTAAACCACAATAGAATCAGACTACCAGGTGCTAGAATTTTTTTTGGCTGGGAAATGTCGATGTTTATGTCTTTTGTTTGCATCAAGGACATCTAAGCTATAATGTTAGAGAACTAGAACAGTTGCTGTATTGTATTTGGAGCATAAAATACTATTTTTTAATTCGTGTTTGATAGCCGTGTAAAAGAAAATCAGTTTGTAATTTGTACTAATGCTTTTCGGTTCTCTATTTTTGCATTTTCAAAATACAGAAAATACTTTGCGTGGTGACATCATGTGAACTAACGCTTGAGCGAGCCTGATTGACTCATTAGAGAGGAAATGTTGCAAAAACTATTACTTTCTATCCAGAGCAGGTTGCAAAAACCACGACAGTTGTTACTGGATGTTTTAATAAGTGTTTAAAAGATTTAGATTTATTATTATTCATACTTTTCACTAGTTAGTGAGCTGGATGCTAGCTAACAAGCAAAGCTCTCACCAATACATGGGGGGAAAAGAAAAGAAAAGCTGGTTAACATTCATGGTACAGTAATACTTTAGAAGCCAGGATTTAGTGCAAACCGCCAGTGTGGTTTCTGAAAGATAGCTAATGCTAGCTATCATCCACCGAATGTCCCCCATTACAAAATGTATTTCTATATTTTCCAAAACACTGTTTTATTTTTGATACATTTGTCATCTGCAGTATTTTGATTGTGATATGTTAACATTTGAGGTATTTCGTATTATGTATCCAAAGATATTTTGATGTATTTATGCCCATCTTTGCATGAATGTTTGGATGCCACAATGGTTAGAGGTTTGAAAATGTGGAAAGTGAGTAGGAGGGGGACGGAGCAGAAATACCTGCCACTGCCCTTTCCAGTCTACAAAACCAAGTTTCCCTTGCCCGTTCTCTCCAACCATGTGTAATGCAAGTTCCTATTTTCTGAAGTTCGTGGTTTTGTGACTGGGTCTCTGACCTCCACATTTTTAAGGATCCTATCCCCCTGAAACAGAGCTGTTGTACTTTTTTTTTTTTTCAGTTCCTCTCCTTTGCCCTATGAAGAAGAACTTCTATGTTACAAATGCTGCCATTATTGGGTCCTTGAGCAAGACCCTTAACCTTCAACTGCTCAGCTCAATTGTAAATTGTAGGATTGCAAGTTCAAATCCCAGGACCAACACTTAAAGCCCATTCTGAATAAATGTTTTTGGCCTATATTATCCCCACATAATTTTACAGCGGCATGATGAAGTTCTAAAGGCAGCTGCGAACAATATGACATTTTATTATTGTTGTGAAAGTTTCCCAGGCACACCACAGGTTGGCCACAAGCCCATGGCATGCACCAACATGCATTCACAGAAAGAAAGGATACGTGACATATGTGAATGATAAAAAAGGGTTATTTCTGTATAAAAATAAATATTGTGAAATTGTTAGGTCTGTCTGGGGGAGTGAGAATATGAATACGATTGGTTTCATTTATGACTCAAGACGCAATTTACTGTCACATCAAGAGTGCAGTTTGATTGCAAAATTCTCTCAGCTTAGGATGGAAAATCAGAGGAAGGAAATGATTAACGAGCTAGATGTGATAATTATGTTCATGCTGCCTTCATGTGCTATCAAGATTATTGTAAATATGAGTTCCTGACCTACAAGTTGCACATGAATGAAAGTTGTAATTACAAGTGGAAATAAAAATCATTTTGATATCCAGGTTTTTGACTGGTTACTCACTTTTACCCTTTTGTCGTGATGGATGGAAGGATGGTTTCAGGGGTCGATGGTAGGCAATTCCCTATTCCTCTAAACACAACTTACTTTTAGACATCACCGACTAGGTCATAGACATGATTAGGCTTACGTCTCTAACCAATAGTTACAGTATGTACATTTATACAATAGGGAGGAATGTTAGGAAGATACCAAAATAGATCAGGCTAGATAACTAGCTAATGACAGCGATGCACTTGAAAGTAAAGACTTCACAATTATGACTTGAGCAGATGAAGGCAGCACAAGTCTAAAACACACTAAGGAAACAGCATTTAACTATCTGCTAAATTTTTAATTACCCATTCTAATAGCACATTAAGCCACCGTTATGTTAAAGATAGGCAGGTTAAAGAGAGGTGTGTTGGTCAAGAGCCACCTTTATCATTTAGATCAGGACACACGTCACTGACCAGCCACTAGGCAAATAAAGATTAAACAAAACTATCGAGTGTTGTGGTCTCTAAGGGAAATCCTTGCTTCTGAGAGAAAGGAAAAGAGAAAAAAGAAGAGTGACATAAAAACAGGAAGTTGGGCCAAACTGTGATATAAGGGACTCTTGAAAAGCAACTTGTCTGTGGGCTGACCATCTTTTCAGAGTTGGTGTTCGATACGCCCACGACGTTGTTCTGTGAAATTGTTGTGATGCGGCATGTTTCCGCCGTGTTATGGCACCTGTTTGTCTGCGTCGTTCTTCCTCCGTGTGACTTCTGACATCGCCGAGGGCCTGTCCCTCTTCACTGTGGGAGAGTATCTCTCTTTCTCTCTCTCTGCGTTTCCCTTCACTTTTATCACCTTTGCTCGGGAGGGAAAGTACGTTAGAGCTCACCTCCTGGACACCTAACAAAGAATCACAGCACTCGCAACACTCCTTTATTTTGCCCTCACACACAAAATCTAGTAGCAGCACAGGAAACAAAACTCAGCCGGGAGTTTCTCTGTAGAGCTGAAGCCAGACTTGCACTCTCTCTCCTCCTTTCTCTTCCTTCCTGGCTCGCTCGTCTGCGTGTCGTTAGCTTCTCGCTGGCTGGGCTATGTGTGAATCTGGAAAGCAGTGTTATGAAGGGGAAAACTGCGGGGCGCGCATGGTTCAGCTGAGGAGGCTCATCTTGGTGCTCGTGGTCTGGGTCTCCATCCTTACTCTGGG
Organism: Olivaichthys viedmensis; assembly: GCA_028565825.1. Lineage (NCBI taxonomy): Eukaryota > Metazoa > Chordata > Actinopteri > Siluriformes > Diplomystidae > Olivaichthys > Olivaichthys viedmensis. The sequence goes on from JAOUQW010010102.1 coordinate 5,788, forward strand.
TCTGAGCGCCTCCGTCACTCTCCACTTCGTCCACTCTCAAATGGTACGGTTTCATTCTGCTCCTCTACTGACTACAGTATTTAACAATAGTATGTGAATTATCAAAAAAGGTGTGAAAATGATGTGACAAGTGTTACGACGGCTGAAATCTTATGTAATGTTAGCAGCGTTAAATGAACTGACTGGCGATAACTGATTGGTCACCAAATGTGAATAAAAATTAAATCTTTAATGAAGAGCAGATTTTTCAGTGATGGTCACTGAATTTTCATAACAAAAAGGCAAATTAACCATTGCAGACATTGCAATACACACCGGTGTCACTTAACATGACGGCAGCACAGAAAGAAATAAACTGCGTGAGAGGAAACACATGCATTAGTGTAAGATTGCGCAACAGGTTGCCTCCCAGAGGAAACGTATATCAGCATTTTTTGCCTCAATGCTTTTTTTAAAGGTTTGGACCAAATTAATAGCAGAGCCAAATATTTCTGTATTTTTTGGTGTTTTTCAATTAAATGGATTCATATGCGGTTTTTTTAAAATTCATTTTAGGGGAATGCCTAAAGCAGCATGTCCGTGCATGTTTAACATTTAGATGTTCAAGCTGATCCAAAACCAAGTTTACACAGTCAACATCCATTTGCATAAATGTCATTGCACTGTTTGTAGCAATGTAACAGGACTGAATGGTGTGCTCCAACTCCAAACTTTGTTAATTTATTCAAACTTTATGAAGGTTGTGCAATCTCCTGCCAGCTTCTCTGGTGGTTAAACTCAGTAGTAACACCTAAGTGAAAAGTTTTTTTCTGGTGTATGACAAAGAAACGAGTGAACTTCTGAAACCATGCCTTTCACACTTGCAAAAAAAATGACATCACTTGTGCTATGACAGACGCTGTAGTTACTATAGTCGCAATTTCTTCCTGCTAGCAACGGTCTTGTAATAGCACATAGGTAGTGTGATCAAGACGCAGGAGTTGAATAAGGTTCAAATGTTCATACACCCCGGATAGTTGTGCTCAGAGTCAGATCGAAACCTGGTGAGGAACTTGGCTATTATGAATTTATTTATTACTTTGAATTGCCTTATCTTATGTCTTATACCATATCAGCATGCCTCTAAGCATAAACCCCGCACAGCGCTATCATCTCTCTGATCCACCAACACTCAACGTACAGTGTCAAATAAAGGTGGGACATGTATCGTCTAGCTTTGTCTTGCGTCAGTACGGCCTGAACAGGCAAGACGCACAATAGACCCAACCATCCTACAGTATAATGGGGAAAGGAAGAGCATGTTTATGTGTAAGGTTGTCATTTTCAACCAACAAAGGAAATAACCACAGAGAATAGACATGGCAAAATAATCTGCTATGAATCAACGACTTTTTTAAACTTTTATCTATTGTGCATGATGACATCAGTCACGCAACATTATTCTGCATGCAGTTTATTTTGCTCATTTCATTGGTTACTGGGCTGTGTTTGTGTTAAGCCCTTGAGTAAAACCCTTAACCCTCAACTCGTTGCTTGGATTGGATTTTACCTCACTTGCGTCTGCCAAAAAGGATAAATTTTACTGGCTTATTAGTTCCTCGCTTAGTTTCAGAGAGCCACATGTTGAGGATACACCAACGTAATTATTTTGCTGAGGTTTGAAAGGGAACTGCAAAACATGGTATGTTATTTTGTTGTCGTGAGACTTATCCAGGCATACCACAGGCCTGAGCCACAAGCCCACAAGACATACATTTGTTCATCAACGAAGATTGGAGATTGAATGTGAAACTGCACAAATGTGAGATTAATGTGGTAGGAGAAGCGATGATGATGACGTTAAGTTCTGGGCAAAACACATAATGGAAACGGCACTTAAGTTACTCAGTGACTCATTCTTATGGCCACTGTTATGGTAGACAATGAGCAAGAAAACAGGGGTGTGTTGGTCAAAAGCCATCTTTCCTCATTTAGTTCTTAATGACGCATGGAGCTAGGGCTGGATCAATATGATACATTTATAGTGTAATAACTGTACATCCCAATATAACGAATTTCAGTACATCACCTATTTGCTCACTTCACATTTTCAAAAAAGACAACATTAAATGCTATATAACACTAAAGCAGAACTGACTAAAATAGCTTTAAGACAAACTTGTTAAGAGGATCGCTCTCAACCTTCACCAGTTTATCAAAACAATGTAGAAATATTGTTTCTCCAGATTTTATGCTGGTATGTTTGTTCTTTAAAAAGTAGTGATCCTGTTTTAAAATTAAGGGGTGCACCTATATAAAAACTTTGTGTGCCGTCATTATCTAAACTGGTGTAACACAACATTGATGGTATAACAATTTCAGCCAATGCAACCTCAGACAATTACTTTCATTTGGCATACATGTTAATTTTAGGTTAATGGAATGTGGTAACAGGTGTTGTGGTTGCAATAAAAAAGTGAATTCAAGGCATTTGTTTATATTTTATTATAACAGTCCTGTATATGCTTGATTTTTGGAGGCAGTTTCTTCTATGTGTCTGTAACTTGGAGGGAGACGATGAATGCATTTGGTCACTTTATTATTTGCTTTGTCTACAGGCTCCCGGCACCAGCTCTGCCAGCACGGACTCTAAACTAACTTCATATGCCTGCATTAGTAAGACTGAGCTTTTGGCCACTATATTATTTATTCATTGTCAAGTCCTACCTAACAGATACTAAATATCATTGCTTCATTTAATATTTCTGAGAATTTTTATCAAATAATGTCTTTAAGCATATGTTGGTCCTACAATCACAATAATCATTCTCTTTCGCTTTTAGTCAAGAAAAAAGAAAGCAGTGAAATGAATCTGCAGTGGCAAAAAATACCTGAAGGTCAAGGAGATGCTCTAGTGAAAGTGGAGGAGGATGGCAATTATTTCTTCTACCTTCAAGTAACCATTGAGTCCCTAGGCAAGAATTACACAGTCAGGGCTGAAAAGGTGCCAAAAGGTAACAAGCCTCTCAAAATCTTGGAGGGACATATCAACGGATCACAGAAGTCGACTGGATTTATGGGTATAGGATTGCACCTAACCGCGGAAACCGTGATAAACGTCACCTGCAGCCAATGGGCCCAGCTCGACGTCCAAAACACTTACTTGGGCATGATCAAACTCTGATGAAGTCTACTGCCTTCCTGGATGTAACGTCATGGGAGGAAGATGAAGGGCAACAATACCCTGTAATAAGTCAACACTTTCAAAGGCCACAGGAAATGATTTGTTAATTCATCATTTTACGAATTTCACCCTGTGAATCATTAATGGAGAGTAATTATGGAGATCGCGATAACCATTTTACCTCAAATGACTAAAAATATTTAATTGTCACCGTTCACACTAGTCAACATGGTTTGAATGTGAGAAAGTCAGACAGCTGTTCACAAAAAAAACTGTTCACAAAAAGGCATATACCTAAACTAAAACTAAACCATGAACTTCCTCTTTAAGGTTTGGTTTAATCAGGAGGCCTTGCTTTTTTCATGGCTCTGTTTTCAGGCTTTTTTATTGCCTCAAACAGGACACTTGTGCTTATTAAGCCTAGAGCCCTATTTGGACAGCATTCGTTTTTACATGGGGAGCTCGGGTAATTCCATCCTTCAGAGGTGCCACTGTGATTTTATATGGTCTGATCATTGTTGTCCCAACCAGATGGACATGTCTGAGCAGATTTTGACGTATTTGCGTGTGTATAACACTTTTGGCGACCACAAAACAATGGATGCTTTGAATGGGTCTCTCAAATATTTAGTTGTTATGGGTCGGTTCATACTCCATACTGTCTTCACTGGGAGCCCATTAGAAAGAAAGAAAAAATAAAGTCAATCAAAAGAGCTATAGGTATAAAGCCTCGGGTGTGACGCAAATATACGGGTTTGTAGGAAAAGAAACCTGCTGGACACTCACTCATCCTGCGTTAATTCATAGCCATCCATTTGCAAGAACTTTATCCACTTTTATACGTGCAAATATTTTAGTACAAACGTCACTCTGAGAAACTGAATTGGTCTTAGAATTAAAACATCAGAAAGATTACTATTTGAAATTTTCTTTTTTAATTGCATTGACTTTTACTTTGACTCTCTGAATGTTTTTGTTTTTTTTATCACTTTTTGATTTAATTGATCACTTTTCATGCTTTTATTGGCTTTATTACGGGTTCTACCTTCCATCCACATCAGTGTGTATTTATTAGTAGAAAACCCACAGAATGCAGCACTACCCACTTTTTGTCTACAACCTAATAGTTTGCTTATACGGCCATCATACAGAATTCATCAGATTACATCTTGTCTAAACTAACAGTAAAAAAATTAAAACCAGGGTTATTTTAATTAAGGGGCAATTTGTTGTAATTCCCTCATCATGTGCAATGTGTAAAAAAAATATACAAAATGAACATGTTTAGTCTTGATAAATCAGTTCAAAGTGTCTGTCGAAGTTGGTGTATATTTCATATAATTAACTTTATTACATACGTCAAGGATAAAACAGACCTAATGTTTTTAAACTGATTATGGGGGATTTTCAGTGAGTGCTAGTGTGTGTGTGTGTGTGTGTGTGTGTGTGTGTATATTTGATTTCTTGTTATATTGTTATGTTTTGTTTAATTTATTCCTCTAGTTCATTTATGATGAAATATTTCAAGTGTACAGAATAGTTTCTTTTAAAACAATTTCAACGTGTTGGTATGAATGTATTACTGTTAATAAGACTAAAGTTACTCATCATCTTGTTGCACATTATGAATGTATTTTTATTTTTAATGACAAATGATTAAAATCATAATACAGCATATGATATGGTCTCACAATGTCTTTATCTTTCATCGTTTTTTTAAATAATTTTACTTGTCCTAGAGTTATTTACACTAGAGATATAATTTACATATACGTTGCATATCAGGATGCTACACATGACACTTTTTATGTCACGGTCTGAAACATTGGAAAAATTATTATTATTTGACAGAGTTAAAGCATTTTTAAAAGTCTCACATTTATGTTTTGACTCAGGTAATTCCCCACTCTGTCAGTTTTAGATTTAAATGCATTTTTAGGTTCCAATACATTTTCAGCAGAGCCAATAAATGAGTAAACATAGGGGAGCAATTAAAATGTCACATTATTTTGGCTGAGAGAAAGTCTCTTAATAAAAACTTTATTAGGATTTACAATTTTCATTATCATCAGGGTGGTGTGCATGTCATGTTATGGTTTGTGATGTATAGATTTGTTGCTTATTCGCTTGTATTTTAATTTTCTCTGTATTAAATGATTATATTAACTCACTATTAATATGTAGGACTTTAACGTTTCCACGTTTCCCTGGACATTTTTTTGTCCTATGGTCCTATGTTCTTGTTTTGTTTTTTGTGTAAATGTAAATGTAAAATGACTTTAATCCTAATAAAGATAATAATAATAATATTTAATCATTTTTATTTGAATAGTATTCTAATAATATTTTTATATAATCTTATTATTTATTTTCTTAAATTATTTTATTATAAAGATAAATTCCTATGGTGCCTTTCCTCCATGTGATCCTACTCTTTACCTCCTTGAAGCCAAAAATGGTGATTACATGACAAATAGCTTCCCTGGTTAAAGGGAATATTATGTGTCAAATTTAATTAAAAAATTTTTCTTAAAAGCACATTTTTTTGTCATTTATAAACAATGAAAATACCCTGGAGGGTTAATATTGTTCTATATGTAAAGTGAAATAAAAGATGTTAACAGTGACAGACGAGTTGATTCTTGGTGTAGGTGGGTGTGAGATCACAGGACACGACTATGAGTAATTGCCACAAACACCCAACAGAAAGTCTGAGTCAACTGCGGGCTCCCACAGGACATAAAAGAGCAAACGTTTGATTATTTATGCCATTAATAACTCAATAAAGCCTCATTTGTTTGTACATATTTACAATGTGCTAAATGTTCGTTGGCCCCCCCAACATGTCTTCCCCTACACATACGCTCTCATTAGCTTATCTCCGTGGTGGGAACTCTATAGACTGTTACTCTACGATGACTCAACTGTGAGACCCCCGCTACGAAGAGAAAGCCAAATGATCTCAGAGACCAAGATTCTGCCACATTGCACTTTCTGAGGAGCGACAGCTTTCGAGGAACGATGACGAGGGGCCCCTCTACCATACACATGCAGAGACAGGGTACGAAAGCTATTATAATCACAAACAGGCTGTTGGTTTATTGTTTATTATTTGACTATTTAAACCTGTTTGTCGGCCTCCCGATGTCCATGACTTTACCCCCCATACTGTACACTTCCATTAACTTATCATTGAGATAAGGACTCTGGGTGACCACAAGTAAAAGTTGTATACTCTTATATAGTAGAATTGTGCAATTGTGAGACCCCAGCTGAATGTGTAATGGCCCAGTGGTGACCCACATTTATCACTTTAATCTGCCCAACTCACCAGTTTGGACTGAAAACGCAGCCAATTAAATTAAATTTTATTTGTATTGCGCTTTTAACAATGGACATTGTCACAAAGCAGCTTTACAGAAATCCGGATGTAGATCTAGATCCCTAATGAGCAAG
>JAOUQW010010151.1:0-12404 GCA_028565825.1 Olivaichthys viedmensis
CCGTTAGTGTTGGTTCAATACTGTATGAGTTAATTAATCACTGTTAGTGTTGGTTCAATATTGTATGAGTTAATTAAACACCGTTAGTGCTGGTTCAATACTGTATGAGTTAATTAAACACCGTTAGTGTTGGTTCAATACTTTATGAGTTAATTAATCATCGATAGTGTTGGTTCAATATTGTATGAGTTAATTAATCATCGATAGTGTTGGTTCAAAACTGTATGAGTTAATTAATCATCGATAGTGTTGGTTCAAAACTGTATGAGTTAATTAAACACCGTTAGTGTTGGTTCAATACTGTATGAGTTAATTAATCATCGATAGTGTTGGTTCAATATTGTATGAGTTAATTAATCACCGTTAGTGTTGGTTCAATATTGTATGAGTTAATTAAACACCGTTAGTGTTGGTTCAATACTGTATGAGTTAATTAAACATTGTGATTATTAATTCAACACTGTATGAGTTAATTAATCACCATTAGTGTTAGTTTAATACTGTATGAGTTCATTAATCATCGATAGTGTTGGTTTAATACTGTATGAGTTAAACACTGTTACTGTTAGTTCAACACTGTATGAGTTAAACACTGTTAGTGTCAGTTCAACACTGTAAGAGCTAATTAAATACCAATAGTGTTAGTTTAACTCCAGTAGTGTTAATTAAACACTGTTATCGTTAATTTAACACTGTGCTGGTTAATTAAACATCATAATTGTTAGTTTAACACTGTACAAGTTCATTAAACACCATTAGTGTTAGTTTAACACTGTACATGTTACTTAAACATCATTAGTGTTAGTTTAAGGCTGTACAAGTAACTTACACAATATTAGTGTTAATTAAACACCATTATCATTAGTTTAACAGTGTACATGTTACTTAAATACTGTTAGTGTTAGTTCAACCAGTAGTTTTAGTTTAACACTGTATGAGTTAATTAAACACTGTATGACAGTTAAACTCTGTTACTGTTAGTTCAGTACTGTATAATTTAAACACTGTTATTTGTCAGTTCAACAGTGAATTTATTAAACACTTATTTCTCAGTTCAACACTGTATAAGTTAATTAAACACGTATATATCTCAGTTCAACACTGTATAAGTTAAATAAACACAGGTAGTGTTCATGCAACACTGTTTGAGTTAATTAAACAGCTATTTGAAGGTGCAACACTGTTTTAGTTAAGCACCATCAGTGTTCAACACCAGAGTTAATTCAGCATTGAAGATTTTGCTGTGTGTGATCAATCAGCTGCAGTTTCTCCTACACTGGTTATCTGTTTGTATCTCTCTCTCTCTCTCTCTTTTTTTTTAGAGAGAGATTTAACAAGCTTTTATTTCTCCATGAAGTGACTCAGAATGTTGCCATTATCCTCTACTATAACTTATGTTTCCTGCATTGCTCTCAGTATCGCTTTAAGGAAGTGAAATCCTGTTTAATTCTTCCTCTGACTCTCCTACACCGTACCCGAACCCCTCAGCACAGATCTTTTACTCCCTGCCTGGGGCATGTAAACTGTAGTTACATCACTCTCCAATAAATATTTCTCCATCACAATAAACAGCATTTGCAGACTAGTCAGCAGGAGCTAGGAAGTCAGTCAGCGGGGGGGTGAGTTTGTGTTTAGTTTATATTCACAGTACAGCCTGCCATTTAATTTGTTTGGGGAAATGTCTTGCATGTACTTTTTCCGTGTAATGTAACTATCAAGTCTGCATCTTTGAGCCGTTTGTCTATGTTTCCTTGTTCTGGTTTACCCATTCCTTGTGTTCTTGGTCGCCGTCTCCAGAATACCGTTTGCTTTACATGTAATGATTACATGTGCTATTTGAACCTGTGTCACGCAGTCTACCCTTGTCAAGTCTTACCAAGCCATTAGCTAATGAGATTCGAGCGGTTTTCTCTTGTTTTAAGTCTTACTGGTTTATCCACCCTTGCTTTTGTTTCATGGACTCAATGTTTTGGATTCTGGCTCTTGGTTTTCTGAACAATATTTGTGTTTAGATTTTTGGGCATTTCGACTTGGATTTTAGTATTACTAAGTGACCTTAGTATTATAAGGTCTCAGACCCAGATAGAACCTTATAATACTTAGGTCACGATTTGCTAATTTCCTAGTCCTGCTGCTGATGTCCCAGTTCCTTGATTTCCTGGTACAAGTAACTTACGAGTAACACTGTACGAGTTAATTAAACACCTTTGATGTTTATTAAAAACTATGAGTTAATTAAACTCTGTTACTGTTAGTTCAACACTGTATGAGTTAATTAAACACTTTTCTGAACAATATTTTATGTTTAGATTTTTTGGCATTTCGACTTGGATTTTGTTCGAGTTATTTGCTAATTAACAGAGTTTAATGAACTCATACAGTGTTTAATTAACACTGAAGGTGTTTCATTAACTTGCACAGTGTTAAATTAACACTAACATCGTGTAAGTTACTTGTACCAGGAAATCAAGGAACCAGGACATCAGCGTCAGCAAATAATGCAGATTGCAATTAGCTGATTTCCTGGTTCCTTGAACTTTGCTTGTGTCCAGTTTTGTGAGTTTTGTTGACCTTCACTATGTAAAATGACTATGAGTTTCAAAAAGCCCTAATAAACACAGTGCCGATGCAACACACGTCCTACACGCCCCTTCCACTTTCACATGTGAGTGCTGTGCGACTGTGGCGATTTGATATATCCGATGATATAATGGGTGATTTCATATATAGGATGAATAAACCTAATTGTCAAATTTAACAGGGTTCATCAGAGTTAAAATTGCAAATCACTATCAGCTCATTTTCAAGATTATATTTTAATAAAGAAAAAAGGCAAAACAAAAAGCTTCAGTGAACCTAAATCCATGATTGCTGTCAACTGCATATTGGGGCTACAAGACCAACATTAACCTCATTAGAAAAGCATGAATAACTGGAAATAGCAAAAGATAACCTAACACGGGTCATTCTCTGTGCTAACTCTATAATTGGGTGGATTTGTACATGAAGAGTTGAACAATCCTGATTCTTCCTGCTTACTCCATTGTGTTTAGTTCCGCTTGAGTGCCATAGCAGGCTGGGAGTCTTAGACAGAGGGATGTCAATCAAGCGTGCTCATTAGAATATCAGGCCACGCCCCCAGATAGTTCTCATATCGGCCTGATCAGTGCATTCAGCTGGTGTTTGAGCAGTGTTTTGCCATATTTCTTTTCAATGTTGGTATCATACAAACCTTTTTTTTTATATATTCTAAACTATATTCACAGTCAAATGGAAAATGCTTGCCTATCGAAGAGCACTTGAGATATTTTATTTGGAAACTCTGGCTATGTGGCATTATACTTCAGTGAATAAGACTTTTTGCATTTAAATATTATATGTCTATATGTTGTGTATATATGAACTTAAAATTTCAGCTGTATGGCCTAGAGGGGTTTCTGAGTTTGCCTTGCAGAGCTAAAGAAAGACTAACATTTAATATAGGCACAGAAAGAGGAAGAAAAATAGAGAGTGACTCAGAGTTGTAAAGCACTACGAAGATAAAAAATAAATAAATAAAAGAGTAGGCTACATGTGCCAAAAGATTGGGCATCTGCAACATGGGGGTCTGAGTGCTTGTTGAAAATTGCCCAAGTGTACAGTATATGACTATAAAAGCAAGAGAGAGGGAGAGAGACAGAGCCAAAATTGACAAGTTATTAATGGAAAACACACTGAGCATAAATGGAGAGGAAGTGATGGGCAGTTGAGAAGGTAAACCAAACATTTTGTGAATGTGTGTGGATGTGGGACTGGTGGCATCACTTCTTGTCAACAATCCTCTATTTAGCAACCTTTATGCACTTTCTATGCAACTCGGGCACAACAAGTGACTCTGACAAACCAATCATCACCCCAGAATTATCAGATGTCAAGGAAACATGTCATTACATCATTACTTGATGAAAAGATCCAGCACAAAATCACTGCTGAGCACTTCCTCTACCAGGTGATACCTAAGGAATGAAAAGACTAAGGCTACAAACTCAAACTGTGCACTTTTCCTAATTTAAGTGCAAGTAGTGTGTTGACACAGGGAAATTCAGTGAGATGCACTTAAAACTCAGCCAATGTACTAGAATCACCAATAAATGAAATGTCAAACACTGGACACGTTTTGCACTCAGAGGTTACCGTTTATGCAAACAGCGCTTGCTCAGTTTATTGATTAATGTATCAGGTAGTTATGTATGGTACGGTTTACAACACAAGATGACAAGCCTATAAACACTGATTTACACCACTGGCATTTCAGTACAGCTGCATTTACTTCAAAACCATGAGATATTGTATGCACAAGATTAAAATGATCCATTATGGGAAAATGCTTTACAATATGAAATATGGCATAAATGTGCAAAAATAAAATTGACTATGAAGCATTTAACTGCTAAGCATTCTAATTTCATTCAACTGAAATTACATTCGGGCTCACACAATGACTTTACACTGTCATTTTCCCATTTCCTGATAAGTAAGTAGCCATTTCAACAGCTATTAGTAAACACCCTACAGTTCTCTTTAAGGTTTTTTTTTTGTATGTATTGCAATTTGCAACTAGCAATGCACCAGGAAACTACATCCTATTCTCCTGCCATGTCAATTTATTTATTCACACACACTCTTTACAAATGGGGAGCTTTTCAAAATTTGAATAAATTCATCCTCAAGCATGCACGATATGGAGTGATTTTGCTCGGTGAATGTTATATTTTTACCTTGGCTCACTGGAGCTCTTTTGAGGAGGCACCAACTCAATTTGGCGCATCATTAAAAGCATGGCTTCCCAGATGGTAAAGTTCAATAGCAAATAAATGAAGCTTCATTTCTGCTTGTACTGTGTGTGCATGGCCAATCACAGTCACGGAGGGATAAGAGGTATTTCCAGGTCCAGGGCTTGGAAACAGATGTGTCCAGATCAGGGCCTTTCTCTTTGGATGATGAACCTTTCAAATGAAGAATGTGGAATGTTGTGTGCATGGCCTGAATTTCTGATTCGAAATTGCAAGAAGAGTACTTTTGCGAAATATCTATATAATTTGGATAGATTACCATGAACCTTGTGCAGACGTATGTTTATTTTTTTAACCATCATTGCACCGTCATCAGGTTTGTTACAGGCAAACCCATTCGTAGCATATTTACAATATTTCTGTATCATCAACTGAGGGATGTAAAAATGACAAGCACGCTGCCCAAGACTTCTGATAGATCCTGCTTGTCAGATGTTTTATAAATGTATTGATCATCGGAAACCTGAAAATAGTCCCGGCTCTCCAGATTGCTCATCCATCATTGGTGAATCACCTGATCAATGTGTCAAGGTTCTACATGAACTCACCATTTGGCATGGGCTGGACGAATCAATTTTTTCATCTGCTTTAATATCATTAATAATGACAGAGGGACACCGATGGCAAAGCATTCTGCATTTATATGAGTCATCTGCTACACAAGGTTGGCAGAGGGCTTCCAACATCATGAATCACTGTGCAACTTTGTTGAAATGAGAAGCTGTAGCATGTTCACACTGCATCTAGGTACTAAGCATAATTCAAACACTAGAGTCTAAAAGTCTGAGGCACTGATTGAATAAAAGTCTGCGTGTGTAAAAACACATGCAAGCCTAATAATAGCTGCAAAAACGAACAAACAAAAGAAAATGTCGAGGGAGTCTGTTTGAGATTTGAACTCATCATGGCTATCGAGAACAATTAGCACCCAGAAAAAAACCCAACAACTAATTTAAGCAACTATTCCTTGTAAATCACCTGCAAAACACGCCCACTAACTGCACACACTATTTATCAGATTGCACATGCAAATTAGTACTCATTATTTAGGATCGTAAATCAGCACCTGAGTCCACTACCAAGAGCTGTATTTATTCCATTAGTTAAAAATGACTGCATTCATGTATTGTCTGTAACCGGTTCATCCAATTCAGAATCACGGTGGATTCAGAGCTTATCCCATAAACACTGGGTGTAAGGTAGAAGTACAGCCTAGACAGGGAGCCAATCAACTATAGGGTATCAAACACTCACACACATGCACATGCTCAGTCACTCACACCTGGAAGCAATTTAGAATACCCAATTCGCCTATGAAGTAAGTGTTAACCGGAGTACCTCCAGGGAACCCACTCAGACTTGGTAAAATATGCGAAACTCCGCAGACAGAAATGCCATGCACTCATGATCAAACCCTGGAGCTGCGAAGCACCATCACAGCTATTGTTTGGTCAAATGTTCTTTCTAAAACAAGATTCCATCATACTGACCAACATCAGTCCAAAAAGTGTGTTGTTATTGACTGGAAGCAATAGCGACAATAACATGTAACCCGGAGATGGACCCGAGTCTGCAACAATTAACACTGTGTGTTAGGAGCTATTAGAATAAGATATATGATGTCAGAACAATTTGGAAAAATGAAGCAAATGGTGCAAGTACAGATATGAAGACTCATACAGTTTCCATTGATCTTTGAAACAGCTAAAAGTCAACTTGAATTACTATCAACAGAGGAACTCATTAATATTAGTTCTTGGTAGTGGGTTCAAACTTTTGTATACTTTTAGCACAAAAATTTGTCTTATTTTTTTCCTAAAATTCTGATGCTTAAAAAGGCTCTGTCTTGAGAAGGAGCTCTCAAAGTCATGCAGCAGGCGAGCATAAGTTCTTTTTTCTTTTTTTTCAGCGTGAGCTTCACGTCACTAGGCCATTGTTAAGTAAAGGACAGCATACTATAAATAACAATAACAAAATAACAAGCAGCGCTAAAGTGAATCGTGAGTGGAGGGTTTGTGTGATTGCACCTCTGAGGTCCAGGGTTCAACAGGAGGCAGCAGGAGAGGCTGATTATTGTTCCGCCTCCAGTGTCAGACCGTTCATTTCCTGCTGATTGTAAACACCACTTCGGCTCTCACCGCGCTTGAGCTAGAGGGATCACGCTCCATTAGGAATGCCCAAAAAGAAGGAGATAATTTGATTTTAAATGATGCTCCTTACTGTCACGGCCAACCCCGACACTTCTGCACCACACCACCAGAGGTCCCCATCTCCCGAGTTTTGATGCACCTGTCAATCACTTCCGCAATCACCACACGGCTTTATAAAACAAACCCTCACCGCAAAGTTTTGCCAGTACATCGATGGTCGACATTTCTGAGCGTTTTGCGGTCTGCTTATCTGGTTCTGAACTCTTCTGCACGTTTTCTGATTTACGATATGTCTTGCCCTCTGAATACTTCCGCCCCGCTGATTGATTCCCTGGTTTTTGGATTATACGCCTGTATTACGACAACGAACTTGAACTCTCCTGTGTTTGACAATAAATGGCTACTGCAATTGGATCCTACCTGTGGTCTCCTGGTTTATCGTCACACTTACCTTTTGCCCAATGACGTGTCAATAGTGACAGATATTCCCTTTTCTTCATGTGAAACATGAGCAATTTGATAATGTAGGCAGTTATGTCCTCATCAAACTAACGTACAGTTGTAGAAAAAAACATTGACTCTTTTGCCTGGCTCATTGCTTATTTTGACGTTTTGTACTGAAGAAAGTTTCCATCCGCCATCGGTGTGACGTGTAAGGCCGGGGTTATATTTGCCCCCTGACTATGTGTTGCGTGAGCATCATTGTTCACATACACGCTTGCGTACTTTTTGTACATCTTTGGGATTAAAAACTCTGTCCACTTCCTCTGATTTTGCACAACGAGGTAAACAGTGAAGATGGCGGGAGTTGAGGAAGCTATGATAACGTCTATTTCGAGTGGACAAAGTGGCAGAAACAGCAGCAGCGGCGCCACCGTTGACGGTGTATCAGGCCATTAAACCAATTCAATTAAATTTTATTTGTATAGCGCTTTTAACAATGGACATTGTCACAAAGCAGCTTTAAAGAAATCCGGATGTAGAGCTAGATCCCTAATGAGCAAGCCAGAGGCAACAGTGGCAAGAAAAACTCCCTTAAACCAATCTCGTCGCCACAATGAAGAGTATATTTCTCTTGTACTACCAATCGGCGCGTTGCTTCACTATACTGCCCTCGCCATTTACACTGGTATTGCATCACACGCATACATTGCGTTAATCTTTTGGGACATGCACAATCTACATGCCAAATGAACGCAGGATACGTTCATTAACCATCTTGCATACACGTACACATAGTTAAGAGCAAGTTTAAGAAGCCTAAGAATCACATTTCTGAAACAATTGGCTCCGGCAGATTGAATCTCAGTAAATTAAAGTGTCTCTAAAGCGCTATTCGGGTGGGCCATTATGGGATTAGTTTTACATGCTGAGGTGGGATAGTGTAATTATTATTAACCTACATACATGTTATGGGCATGTAGCCTAGTAATTATCAAGCCCTACTGGCGCAGGCACACGCTCTACAACAAGTGCTTATAATAAAGGTCAATGCAATCAGTTTGTATTTAAGATATGTCGGTGTGGGATTACAGTATGGCTTTTAAACAAAGTATTTAGCCAGACCTGTAGTAATGACCATGATTATGATTATGTCCATGCTGACCCTGTTTCCTCATCCCTGTTATGAATTTTGACAATGGTTTTCAAAATTCCCTCAATAAGCAGACATGTACATCTAACTGCCTCAGGCTCCCATGCGTTAGTGTTATTTCTATCATCACTGTACCACATGGATAGTTTTTTGATGAGATGACAAAAGTGTAATGCCCAATGACGTGTCTAGACGAGGCGGAGGTGAAGAACACCACCACAAGATGCTGTGAGTTTTGTCACAGTTATTTTCAGATATCAACCTGCTTTGGTGGGTGTTATGTCACTTATACCATGGCTACTTACCAGCGTTTAAAAACGGAGGCTTTATACTGTATATGTTTTGCTTATTCGGACTGAATGATATAAAAATAGCAAACTACTATTAAACAATGGTTGTTATGGTTATGTCTTATAAGGCAGGGGATCATCTTGCTCTGTTTTTGTCACTTTTTTAAACATTTATTATCCCAATATATCTGATTGATTAGCAATATAAATATTATTAGTGTAACAGACACACAAAACTCCTTTCCATGATTGGGGATCCTCCGAATGGCAGGCGTGTGTGCAGAGATAGAGATAGAGGGAATGTGACCGTGTCTAAAATCACTTTTTTGTTTCAGATTTTACTTACGAGTCATTTTTTAAATCTTTCTTCCTCTCAGGTCAAAGTGACCTGAACATCATCTCTGTAATATAAATGTGAGGTATAAAAAGTGGTTTAAAGTCTGTAAACTCGCACTCTCACTTACAGGGCAGCCCATTCTGAAGTGATCAGGAGTGTGCTCTACTCCCTCTCAAGGCTACAGCCTCCACAGTGAGAACTCTGAAGTGTCCCTCAGTAGGAGTTGACAGTAATGGCCATTCAGAGTGCACGTCAACTTTTTTTCCCTTTTTTTTTCAAACCACTGTTCTACTGTCACACAATCGCTAACGCATATGTATCCAATTAATTATTATTAAGTGTAACCTTAAATGAACAGTTTGGCCAAAAATTACATGTACAAAAATTTTCCACTTAACCTCAGTGTAGTCGCTCAGCCAAGACATATTTGGTGTGTGAAGTTCGCTTTTTGAGTTTCGCATTGGAGCTAGCTAAGTAGGCTTATACAGTAGCTACCAGTTTAGAATTGTGCAAATTAAATGTCT
Organism: Olivaichthys viedmensis; assembly: GCA_028565825.1. Lineage (NCBI taxonomy): Eukaryota > Metazoa > Chordata > Actinopteri > Siluriformes > Diplomystidae > Olivaichthys > Olivaichthys viedmensis. The sequence continues at coordinate 9,728 of JAOUQW010010151.1, forward strand.
AATCTAAAGAAAACTAAAGAAGCCAACTTTGGACACCAGACATGTTTATTACATTTGGGGTAAAGGAAAAGCTGTGAAAATGTAATGTTTGGATAAATTGTTTCTTTTAGAGGTGACAAAGTTAAACACAGACTTTGCTGTTCTGAGTACTACAGAAGTGGCATAGCATTCACTTCAAGTTTGCATTTGAAACAAACCAAAATGAAGCAATTGATAATAGCTGTTTGACCAAAAATAAAAATGACCATCAACAGGACTTTTAGCAGTTCTTGTAGTTCCAGGACAAAACTAAAAAAGCAAACTTCTGACACCAAACATACCTCGGCTAATTGCGTACATTTCACTTTTGCCCGAACTATTCCTTTAATATAAATTGTCTTCGAACTTTACCTTAAACAAACTCCAATTTGCTGGTTGCCGGCTACATTTTTGTATAGCAAAAGCGCTTTTTGTGTGGATATGATAAAAAGCAGCTCACGAGTCCTAGCTAGTACAGGCTAACTAGCTAGCTTAGTTTCGACCGCGTGTCTGTGACCGCTTCCAACTGGGTCACACTGAACTGGAATCAGACGACAATCAGCATGACACACAGCGTCTGCGATACAGCCTCAGGGGAAGAAACAGTCACACGGGTGGCAGGCACACACACACACACACACACACACACACACATACACGCTCTCTGTGATACCCACAGCACTAAGGCCCGATGTGTTGATTCCATTTGCGAATGATGACGCAAATTCAATTAAGCACCTCTACCTGTGGGGTTCAGAGCAACAGTTAGCTGGAAACACACAAAATGCCCCTCTCTCTCTTTCACACACACATTTACATGTTTGTCTTACTATCCTTGTGAGGACCTTCCATTGACAATAGTGATTACTGTAGCTAATTAATGCTATGTTACACCTAAACCTAACCCTAGCCTTAACCTCAGTAACCAAAACCAACTATTTTGGCTCTTTAGGGTTTTTTAAAATAAAAGCTGCAGTTTTTTGTGGGACCAGCCAAAGGTCAAAACAGTCAGATATTCCTATCCTTGTGGGGACATATTGTCCCCACCAAGATATAAAAACATACCCACACACACACACGTACAGTCAATCACTTCCTTTATCTCCCACAAACACAAACTCCCTTTTACACTCATGCAATCCCACTCTAACTAGCATATACGGAGACACTATAGCTGTGTCTCAAATCACAGTGAGTGTACATACTGTCCAGTGTGTTCCCACTGACAAATATGAACAAATGTAGGACAAAATGAGAAGACCCAGATAACGTATTGTATTTGTCAAACAAATGAAGTGTAAAGTGATGGACACTTTTTGCACTAGCCTGTCCCATCATGCACCATGGAACGAAACCTAGATTACAGATCAAACCAGCACGGCCACCAATGATTGCGTTGTGACTGGTGGTCTCTGCTGAGCTGGGAAACTGCCGCTAAACCTTTAAATATTATTATATTATTATTAAATAATTATTAAATATGCCAGCTAGTGTTGCAAAAAGGGGCTGACGTTGGAGTACGTTAGCTAAACATCAATACCTAAGGCTGAATAAAGCTTGTTAGTTAACATTTATTTTGCTGAGTACATTTAGAGGCATGTATTCAGTATTCAGGCATCAATACTTTTTCAAAGTATTCAGCCCAACACTGGATTTGAGACACAGCTTATCTGTAATGTACGTACACCAGCGTGCACTCACTCACACACTCCTTCATACATGCACAACAGAGGGGATTTCTGGGAAACCTAAAAACTTTATCAGTTTTTATTTCACAGAATCATCCTGCTTGTTGTGTTTAAGCTTTTTAATCAGTGTAGTAATAGCCTCATATCAAGTTGTGTTTTATTATAGAGGAGTTATTTTGTTACAGACGCCCCCCTGAGAAACTAACACCATGATTAGCGCTAAACTGATTTTTTTTTAGAAAGTGTTTGGATTGGTTTCTGGCACGAGCGAAATATTTTAATGGCCTACACTTTTAAAACGTGGTGGGGACAAAACCGTGCATATCAAAAAGTGGTGGAGACACCTCCCCAGTGCTCCCAGCATAGGTTTTGCCTATGAAAACAGGAATTCAAAACTACAACTGTTACACTCTAACAATAAAGGTCTTAGGATGAGACAAAAATTTATATCTTTGAAAGAATTCAACAACTGCCCTTACATTATCAGTAAGTTTAGAGTAAACAGGTTTGTGGGTTTTTCCTCAGTACAGGGAAATGTGTCGAAATGATTGTCTGTGGTAATCACACATATGCTACAGATGTGGTGGATAGAGATTAAGTTGAAAAATGCTGGAGTATACCTTTACATGTTTGAAATAACTGAAATAAGAATAAAGTAAGAAGTCCAGCCCGACTCCAACCTCAAATGTGTCTCTGTTGAAACATGCTGTTCTGTGTGCGAGTGAACCTCATATTTGATAGATAAATGATTAATTTAATCCATCAGAACAGTTAAATATAGACTCAAGTGGGCGATTTCAGTGTGATTCTGTTCCTGCTCACTTTATGTTCTCATACTGATTGTATTCACATGTTTATACTCAAAGGCGCTACTTGTCAACTTACAATGGGGTTCAAAAGTCTGAGACCACATTGAAAATCTGGGATTTTATTCATTGCCACTGTATTTGACTCTAAAACGCTTTGCTGAA